>JAOBAY020079818.1:0-10955 GCA_025331085.2 Zoanthus sociatus
TTTATAACTCAAACCACTGCCAGAGATGATTATTTACAGATTACTGTGCTAATGGTGGCTATGGCGATTATTAAAAAATCATGACGAGGGCTTGTTGGAGACAGATAATTCTGTTCACAAGTCTATTTAAAATCATAACAAATGACCCCGCTCTCCTAAGAGTCCTTGTAGCTCAGTGGATAGAGCGTCCGCCCGGTGTTCGGGAGGTCGTGGGTTCGATTCCCGTCATGGGCCCAGATTTTTCTGAGTATTATTGGTTTGTGAAAGAAGTTGGAGATCATTATTCTTTGCTTCCTTCAGATTCTTATTCCTTCCAGAGACTCTTCTTTTTCCTAATTACATTATCAACCTTCATTCCACCTTCATGCCTCCCTACATCTAGGAAGATGCTTTGTTCATCCACAGGTTTGATTAGAAGCATCTAGCAGGCATTTTTTGAAACAAAACCTTTTGGCCTCAATTGTAGCACCTACTTAAGCCTTAGGGTTCTACTAAACATGTGACCCAAACGCCTGTCTAACCAACTTCTCCTTTAATTTCCATTCAATACCTTGAGTCTAGGAGCGTAAGGTCAGTAGAAGCTAGTTGAAATGGTATCAGATATTTTAGTGACTGTGATAGCAGATAAGAAACAGCTTTGTTTGTGTAGGTAATGAAAGTGTAATGAAGGTGTTCACTAAAATCTTTTCAAGGTAAACTCATTTCCAAACAAAGGTTTCAAAAGCTCAAGTAAAGTAATAATTTTCATAACCAAAATGACTCTTTTAATACATTGGGACAAAATTTAAATTTTGTTCATTATTAACTGAATGTTTTTAAAATAGTGCCAGTATATATTCACCCACTTTGTAAAGTTAATTCATATGGCTAAAGATGATGAACATGGCCCATTGTATTAAAAGAGTCGTTTTGGTTATTAAAATCTTGCAAAACAAATAATAATACTTCAACAAATCTCACTGCAATTTATATTGCTGTTAAGTGCAAGTTTAAAGAACAGCAATGTTAAAGTCTTTATACATTCCATGTACATTTTGATAAATAGTCAATATAATATTACATTTTTATTTTTGTAAAGTTTGTTTTTATTCTTAACATTAGACATCTAGTCTATTAACAGCAATGAGCATTGCATGTAGTTTCAGTATTTCAAGTGAAGTGTGAAGGTGCCAGTCTATCGTGCGGGAGGCTCGGGTTCGATTCCCGGCCGGACCAACACTCAGGGTCTTAAAATAACTGAGGAGAAAGTGCTGCCTTTGCTCTAGCATCTGCAAACGGTTACATGGTTCATACAAAAAGTTCTAAACAAAATTCAAGGACTTTTCAAGGACATCTGAGACCTTTTGAAGGACTATTTCCAACAGGGTATAACAAGTTTATTATGCTTAACGAGACGAATTAGAGAAACAGCAGTTCAAAAAACAATTTGTTTTAACTTAAAACTACCTTGGACTGAAATCGTTGAGCTGAAATACTTGTAGCTGTTTGAATAAACAACTGGTTACCCTTACAATCATGCAAGTTTCACTTGGATTTCCTGCATACCGGTACTTATACAAATACAGTTCCTAACAGACAACAGAAATTTAATTCTTCAATCTACTCAATTTCTGTTCAAGTTCCTTTTCAATCTCTGCAACAGCTTACTGCTTTCCGTTTTGCAGTTGAATGCAAAGAATTGGCTTGAACCAGGTACTTGTGTGCTTGACTCTTTTCTGTTTCCCCCTTTAGCAGAAGCCCATTGGCCGAGTCATGGAGATTTGCAATGTCTGATTCCACTATTGCTTTCTTCCACTTTAGTTCCTCAATATCTTGCAAAGCAGCCTTCCTCTTTGCCTAGGATTCTTCTGACTTGTTCTTCTCTCTTCTTCTCTAAGTACAGTCCATAATGTTGTCTTGATTGTTTGACTGTTAAGAGTAATGGCTTACTCATTTTAACACTGAAAATCCCATCTACACTGTTCACATGGTCAATCAGTTCTCATGGCAATAAGTGTTATGTCCCTTCAAATTCTCAACTTCAGCTTCCTTGTTAACACTGAAACCTTTCTCAACAGCCGCCTGGCCATGGGACAACACTAGCACAGGTTTCACAAATTCAAACAGGTTCTTGTAAGCGTCTCCAGTCCCATTTCAAATTGTAGATACACTGACCTCGTTTTTTGATCAAAAATGGTATCAATTACAGTATATGTACGATCTGGCTACCAATCAGGCAATAAGATCAGAATTAGAACGTTTTCCCATTCATGTTGAAGTATTTTTATCGTTTTAAAGTTATTATTCGAAAGTGAACATTTTATGTACGCTCTGAGAATTTCCTTTCACATGAACAATAATGGCGGTACGTCTTAGTTCAGCCTGGTTTACCGGCTATTCGATGAGTTTTGTTGGCTCAGAGACCACAAAACCCCCATAGAGCACCTTGCTAATGGATCAACACGTAGCTCCCAAAGTTTTCAAAACCGCTTAGAAAAGTTCTTTATTATAGAGAAATGGAACAGTTATTAAGAACTGAGGAATCTACAAAGAGAAAGCTTTTCTCCTTGCAACAACGCGATCGATGGTGTTTGTTCAAGACGGGGCATCAGTTCACATCGCCAAGGCAACCCAAGACTGGTGTAAAAGGAACCTACCGAATTTTGTGAAGAAAGAAGAATGGCCTCTAACTCGCCTGACTTTCCGCCGTGGACCCTGATCCAGCTGGTCTCTGTTTAACAGTTTGGTTTCATACTCCGACAGGGATGTTCTTTGGGATTGACACAACGACGAGCTAATATCATGACGAAACGGGCACCAGCATTCTATCATAGACCGCAGTTTCTGTATGCAATAATTTGCGTTGGAACATGAAGCATTTCAACATTAAGTTCACAGTGGACAGAAAAATAATAGAGTCATATTCGCTGAAACTCCAGGCGATTCAGAAATTTGAGAGCTGCAGAGTCGGACGGGAGAGAAAAAAAAAACTCAGTGTTGGAATTCATTAGAGAATTGTGTGGTTTACTTTAAGTGAATAAAATTTAAGATTTTTGATGGGTTTAATAAAGTTGTTAATGGAATAAAATAAGGTAAATTAAATGAGATTAGCCACGCGAGTCTTGGAAGTAAGCAAGTGAGGTATTGTGATCAAAGGAAAGGCCTTTTGCATAGTACAAACAACAATGCCTTCAGGTTTTCGATTGATTAAAAAGTGCGCATCTGCAGACATTTGTTTAAAAACACGATATCGTTACTGCAGAGAAGACATGAATGTAAAAGCTGTGAACAAGGAATAGACTGATTTATAGTGTGCTTAGTAAGATCTTTGCTTTCTAACCAAAAGGTCCCCGTTTGATCCCCTGCTCTGCTGATATTTGAACTTTTGTGTGACTTTTTTTATCACTTAATTTATCTCAGCTTTCCATCTTTCCGGGTTGGTAAATGAGCATCAGCGTCTGCTGGGAGCTAACCTGCTATGGATTAGTGTCCCATCCGGGTGGAGTCAAAGACTCTCATCCGCTTAACACTACAGAAACAGGAGATAAATGCCGGATCTATTGGTTACTTGGCTCGTAAAGGATTTAGCTTAGCTTGGGGTGTGACGATGCATGCATACAAATGATGTATAATCAGTGGATTTCTAATGAGCAATTTTACTAAGTTGCATGGTTATCAGTAACAGTAACAGTAATGTCAATAAAAATGAATTACACAAGTTTCGCTAAAAAAATTTTCCAAGGAAATGATGTAGTGTATGAAAGGAGACCTTAATGACTCTAAAAGCGCGAACACACGGTGCAACATTTCATGCAACATTGCGCGCAACAAATTTTTCGGAGGTGGACAGACGGTGCAACAAAATCACGCAACATTGCTCGTGATAGCGCAGCGTGGTTACACAGCACCACAAGAATCAAAATGTTGCACGAAATGTTGCAAACGTGTTCACACGATGAAACTTGTTGTGCGCAATGTTGCAAGAGTAGAGCGCGTTCAACTTTAGTTTGTAGCGTGCAAAGTTGCATGCAACAAAACTCATCGGTGGACACACGCTGCAACAATCCGGTTGCTCGCAATGTTGCATGAAATGTTGCACCGTGTGTCCGCGCCTTAAGGCTACATTGGTAAGAAACATTCGCGGGGTACTCCAATATACTGACTATACGGATATGTGTCACTGTTCAGGTTATGGTTTGCAGACCTTCCAGTCTAAGGACCTGTTCACATGAGGCGAGATATCTCGGGGGATAGGGATATCTCGGCGGAGTAGGGACGAAACTGTCCCTGCTTCACATGAGAAAACCTGATCCCAAGATGTCTCGGTTAATGGTGCTAAGTAGCCGCCATCTTGTCTCGTTCTGATAGGAACGCATGCGCACGACTCACAAAGTGGTCCCTAACCCCCAAGATATCTCGGGGTTCACCGTTCACATGGACCGAGACAACTTTATCTAAGGGCTATCCCTACCTTACAGACCGAAATATCTCGCAGCCCCGAGTTGTCTCGGCTTCATATGAACAGAATGGCTGGAGCATAAAGAAAATGTAGAGAAACTTGATTCGGCCCGAGATAACTCGGTGGACCGAGATATCCCTACCGCCCGAGATATCTCGCCTCATGTGAACAGGCCCTAAGACAGGGTGTATATTGATGTCACAAAATGTTTGCCTAGATCTAGAACAAAAATTTAAAGGTTGCAATATTGACAAACTGTTTAGTACACCGAAATGCACCCTTTTTTCCGATGAAAATTGATATGACTGGGTTTTGATATACCTAATATTTTTCCCAATTCACAGGTCTGACCTTTTTGACATTCATTTGCTAGCGCTAATCGACACTGTTTCTTTATCTATTTCTTGGAACGCGCAAAGAGCAAGACTATTCATTTCTCGGTTTGAAAAAGGTTATCGATCGAAGTCAGCCATTCTTAATAGTTTAGAACAAGATCAGGGTTATAAGGGTCCAGCAGCACACCCCACCCGTCCCCTTCCCCCCCATCCCCGTCCCCTTTGCATTTCCCACAACCTTCAGGTGAGCATCCGCCTGGAAAGCATTATCTTTTAAATCTACCACAAGAATTATGCAGAATATTGGCAGCTAGTACACAAATGTTTTGATCTTTGTATAAATTAACCATTTCAATGGCTTGAAGCCAGCTGCTAGAACGTATTTACTATCTATACTATGATTACAGATTAGCATTTAAGCTGAACAATTAACCCAAAAGCATTAGACTTTCAATTAATACTTAATCTTCTGTGGGAACTTGAGCAGTGTGTTCAGCTGATAAGACCTAAAAAGACCAAAACAGCTATCCATGGCTGCTACTATTCGTTAATAATAATAATAATAATAATAATAATAATAATAATAATAATAATAATAGTAATAATAATAATAATAATAATAATAACAATAATACTTTATTTAACGTCTATTGCGAGGGAAATGGTTGCCCATTTTTCCTAGCTCAGATCTTGGCGTGAAAGTCGAATTTGCTATTATTTATTCGTTATTACTTATTTTATCTTCTGTAAGAACTTGAGCCTGTGTGTTAGCTACAAGCCATGCTGATAAGGCCCAAAAAGACCAAAAAAAACTGTCCATAGCTGCTACCATTCGCTATTATTTATTTTATCTTCTTATCGATAGTTTGTTGAAAAAATACTCAAACGCCTTAACATTTTGGATGTCTTGTGTTTTTTAAAAATCAGTATTTAAGACACGGAGAGACTTATATTATATTTATTTTAGACACTGAACGTAGATAACTGAGAAATCTCGTAACAATTAGAAACCGGTCTCGTACTGCCACTCAACTGAGGGCTATTAAAAAAAAAGAGTTTCAGTTTAAAGTATTCAGTCCACACCACAAGTGTTTTTTTTTCGTCTTGTTTCTGTTGTACATTTTCAATATCACATTTGATTAATAGGAGCGATTGCTAATAGTAATTACTGAACATAAACATACAAAAAGGAATCGCCCAAAGTTTTGAGTCTAAAAATTAACTTTTATAAATGCATGGGGAAACAAACCCACACAGGCATAAAAAAAATCTACCGATGTGTTTATAGTATTATTTATATATTTTGTTCGTAAATATTATTTATTCGTGTAATTGTATCATAATCCAAAATTACTTCAGTGAACATAAACTCATCAAGGCGTTTCAGATAAAAAGTTGAAAGCCTTGCCCGGTATCATTCAGTTAAAGATATGATATATTGCTTTACAAAACTATAAAATATCGATTTTTCCATGCGAAGTCTTAGGGGAAGGGGGAAGGGAGAAACGTACATATGACGTTTCTTGTGGGTAAAATCGATATGTGACGCTTCCCTCCAAATCATATTTGGCTCACTGACAAGTTAACTTTCGCGTAGTACATCAGCTTTTAATTTATTATAGTTCCGTGTTTATCTATTTTTGGCTCATAGTTCCCAACGTATTTATAAGGCATCTCGTTCGGCACGGTCTTTCTATCAGTACAGTCTCTTATTGATTGATAGCAATAATTGAATAAAGGTAAATACACCATTTGTCATCTAAACGGTCATTTGATTTATGATTCTCTGTCTTTCAACGTATCTACTTCCGTTTGTTTTCGTAAGATTGATGAAAATGTATCGATTTAGAGAGTAGAAGGAGGCAAAAGTTTTGACGAGATGAAAATATGGGGTTTAGGTATCTTTCACTTTATTTTGATCAGCAGTAACCCAAAGGTAATGGAATATAAAAGGTTGCGAATCATTTAATAAGTCTGGGCCCGAGTTGATTAGGTAGGAAAGTGAAATTTGAAACGGTTGATAAACACAATTCAACTGGAACTGTGGTAAGTTGTACTGCTTGAATCGTTAAATTTATTCAGTTCTTGGTTGCACAACGTCGTTCATTTAAAGTGTTGTCGTTTAGGAAAGTCCTTACTAGAGGTAAGACGGCAATTTGAAAATTATCTTACTTGTTTAAACATATAATTTTTTTTAATGGTGAAAGGTTTAGATGTATAAAAGCTGGCTGAATCCCTTGCTCAGTGCTGCAACGAATTATGAAATCAAACACTTCAAGGATTGTAAATAATTGTGAAACCTTCACGAAGTAAAAGCTTATTGAAAGAGTAAGATAATTTTAAAACAATTTGAGAAGAAATTATAACTTTTTATCACAAGCAAACCCTTCCTAACAATATCTTAAAACGTTGATTGTTAAACAAAATTAAATCAGACAGACAATGCTTTCTAACTTTCACATTTGAAAACCGTGAATCTTAAAGTTTAATCTAAAATGAACTTAAAGTTGGATTTTTCAAACATTTTATAAAAACGATTAAAGTAAATGAACTGCGTTTATATTAAGACTATAAACTTGTAAACAGATTGTACGCACTGATTGTCCAGCCAACGAAACTGTTTGGACAAGATTTCTAGCATAATAAACCATCGAACAGCAGGCGCGTAGCTGATATTTGCACGTATTAAACTTTTAACCTAATATGGTTGCTGTTAGATATTATACATTTTAAATCGTTCAAGCTTTTACTGTAAGGCTATTGATTTTTTACACTTGAAAATGACATTTTTTATTGTTTAAACACTGCCTTTCTCAACAAAACTTATAAATTTAACAGTGTAAAACGTAATTTGCTCTTTTTCAATTTGGGTTTTTTTTATTGTATCTCTTTAATGTGACAGTGCTTTTATCGTGGAGATGAAGCCCAGAAAAGTAAGATCGAAAAAAAAAAACTGTTGATATTAGTGATGTTTCTGTTAATCAGCGCTGTTGTTTGGTTGAAAGGAAATGCTTAATAATTAATGTTATTTGTTTGAATTTTTCCCAAAATGAACGAAAAAGATTTAGGAGCTGAGCACTTCCTTATAGCTATGACCCTTCTTTGTTTTGCACCTTAACAATTATATTGGTTAGTTGCACATCCAAGATATCAATTTTTTTTTTATTAAAAGACCTGAAAGTTTTCAGCTCTTTGTAAAGCCTTAGAGCCCCTGATTTTTTCTATTCTATTTCTGAACCCCTTATTTTTTCTTTCCGGTCTTCTTGTTTTGCTAAAAAACAGGATTAAACTGATTTGATCACATCTATTATTTGAAGGCGCAGTTGCCAGATTTCCAATATTTGTGATATCATGACAAAACCCTCAAAATGTTTGAGTAATTACAAGAAAGAACCCTTAAGAAGTCGCTCAACTTTTTATGTTGGACATTGGTTCTCGACCCAGTGATTTCTCAAGAGTCGATAAGCATTGAACAAGGACTAAACTTTTAATCAATTTTCTATTTCCTGTTTTGTTAAGATGCATGTCGGCTGCCGGTAAACTGGGGTCGACTTGTCTAAATGTTTTGTAAGTACCATAAAACTTTCCGTTGTGACTGCAACAACAACAACTGTAATTGTCAGTACCCTCCAATTAACATTACAGTGTATCGATCACAATATAATAATTGTTAGTTATAGCAAGGAAGTTCCCTGTATAAAGAAACACCAGAGAACTTACCGGCAATAATATAATACTGATCAGATTGATAAGGAGAGGGCACTGGCTGTCTGAAATATCTACAAAGCTAAACTAGTCAGACAGCCAGTAACTCAATAACTCTTTTTGGTCTAAATATAACCGAGGGTTAAAGTAACCAGCTTCTGAACAACCCAGCTCTAAGGCTCATCAAATCGCGGGTGTTTTAGAAATTTTGAAGATTTTTTCACCTTCTTAGCTTCATTTATTTAAAAAAAAAAAAACTTTTACGGAATGATATCACAAACGAGTAATGCTACTTTGCCCCATAACTCCCGCGTATGCATTGAATATTATTTACATTGTTTTTGAAAACCTTTCTATTTCGCAAAAAAATAAAAATAGGTTGAAAAAGCAAACCGAATCGATAGAAAGATGAAACTAGCTTCATGATAAGCAGGTGATTTTCCTCAGCTTCGAGTGATTTGTCATTAGATTTTGGGAAAAGACTTAGCGGCGAAAAATGTGTTACAAAAATGATTATGGACTTTGTATTCGATGTTTAAAACAGAATAAATTACCATAAGTTGTTTTTAAAGTCATACATTCTCAAAAATAAAGGAAAAAAATTGACAAAAAACGTTCGCGCGCATAAAAATAAATTATGCACGCTCAACCATCTCATAAACTAAAAGCTTAAATCATCAAGAAATATCTTGGGAATTTCTAGTGTACTAATCGATCCTATTTGACACTTTAGCCCTCAGTGTAATAAAACTGAATAAGCAAAGTGCCGATTCTAATGACTTTTCGTAAGAGCTGACTGATTATGTTTGTCAATTTATGGCGGTCTAATTAAAGGCCAGATTTTTTTTCTAACTTTGAAGCAGCACTTAGAAATGGTTTTGTTCTTCAAAACTAGAAAATGTGAAGATGCATTGCTAGTAGTGCCAGTGAATGGAAGTTGTCGTTTATAATATAAATATATTGTTTGTCTCATAATTGATGTAGTCGTGCACTTGGATCTTAGGTAAAGCAATTTTTTCGCTGATTATTTTTATTATTCTTCAAACGATGTGAGACATGTTGACTAGTGTTAACAATCGAAACGCCGCGTAACATTCAAGTGATTAAGTCGAGAGAGAATGAGAAGAAAATCAAGCTTCCACAATGAATAACGATATATTTTATAACATTAACGTTGTCGTAATTTGAGGTAATGTGACAGAGAACCCTTCAGATTTAATTGCATTCAGAATTTTCCTTTTCTCAATTTAGCAATTTAGTTTTCAGTTCAGAACCATTTTGGGCATTTTGTTTTTTAGCTTAACTACAGAATACCCCGCAACTGTCGATAATTTATTCCTGTGCATTCGTCGTTCTTTAAAAATAAATGCGCGGTTAAATCAAAAACTTAAATGCCATAGATTAGTAAAATTGAATTGCATCAATATTTATATTTTGTGTATTATTAAAAGCAGTCTGTATAAATAAATAAATAAATAAATAAATAAATAAATAAATAAATAAATAAATAAATAAATAAAGTTTTTCAGGGTAGTATATTAATGCAGCTACACGGTTTGACAGATGGATTATTTTCCAGCCATTACCCACGTGATCATGAGTTTCTAATTGGAAGTGAGTTAAGCAACTCTTTTGTGGCTCAAGAAAATTTGTACAGCCTGTTATATTTCCCACACACACACACATTCACAACCGTCGCTATGTTGTCTTTCCTGCTTCGCCCTCGTGAAGTCATTACACTCATTTTTTCAATAAGAGAATTGTTTTTCGGAACCAAGCTGGATATTCCTATTTTTGGCTGATTTTAGACTGAAAATATTCTTACGAATATTCTTACTTTTGGGAATATCGGTGATATGTTATTTTCGTTTATAAAATGCCTGTGGTATCTAAGAGCTTCAAAGATAATAAATCTGTTTATGGTTTGTCATTTGGGATTAGAGTGCAATTGCAATACATTTAATCAGTAATGTTTTTTCTTTCAACATGCAAAATTCATATTCTTATATAAGAAAATCTGAGCCTCAACATTATTCTTAAAATATTCTTAAAATTTGGCCAGTTTCAGCCTCAATATTCTTATAAAGTATACTCTTATATAAAAAAGATTGTTAGTGATTTTTGTTAGAAGTAATCATAGAAGTGTCTTCATTTAAAACTTAAATTAGACGCATAGCTACGTAAACTTGGGCTTTCTTTTGTGAAGCTGTAAACCCTTATAATTGTTATCGGAAGTAATCTAATGTTTCCGTGGTTTTCTCTGCAAGGGGTACCAAGATCTACTGCAGTTGAGTTGGATCTTCAAACTTTATTCGACTACCGACAATACTTACAATTTCTAAAAAGTTTTGTCTTCATCCTTGGATCGCTCTTCCTAAAACTCTCTCGATGAAAAAGAGCTTTCCTTTTTATATTCTACTAATTGATACAGAATCATACGTAACTATTGATGAAGATTGGCTTTACGTCAAATCCAT
>JAOBAY020079829.1:0-10954 GCA_025331085.2 Zoanthus sociatus
CACTACCACGACCACGACCACCACTTCCCCCATCCCCGGGACAAGAATACAGCACAAACAATCATGATGCAGCATTGTTTTTCAATGCCTTGTCCTGTTGTTTTGATATCTTGTTTCAAACCGCTCACAATAATAAAAACAAATTAAGAACAAAGTGAGGCTGAAGCTGCCAAAAAATTAAGAAAAATGAGAGCCTTGAACTTGGTAAAATTTACTGCATGGTTCTTATAAAAAAAAGTGTGTGCAGTATTAAATTTCATTTATCGAACTTTATGAGACTTCAGAATCTAGACAGTGTCCGTTCCTATATATATATACTAAATTTCTTGTTTAATCCAATGATACATTGATACGTTAATGCATTATCGCTGAGATGCTCAAAGCTGCAAGCTAGGAGGTGAGGAGCTGATAAGGGAGCTGGCAGAGGAATTCTTCAGTAGTGGCGTGATCCCTGAGGAAAAGAGCATTAACTTAAGCTGGGCAAATGCATGGCTCTCGACCGTGGTATTAAACTACTGCAGACTCAAGCTCACTGACCACGTCATGGAGCTACTGGAGCGCGTGCTTGACTCACACATCCGCAAGATGGTCAACATCGATGAGATGCAGCATGGTTTTTTGGCTGGCCGAGGAGCCACTGACACCCTTTTTACAAATTTAAAATCATCGATAGGAGACCTTTCCTATAATCACAAAGAATTTGCACGAATCATATTTTGTACTGAAAACAAAGATGTAGTATTTCAAACAGCTAAATTTATTAATCTGTGTTTTACAAAAAGACAACAGCTTCCTCCACCTTTATAGCCTATAATACTGTTTAAATTATGCTTTACATAATTTTTACATATGTAATGTACAATGCCAATAAAGCAAAGATTTACCTTACCTTGCACACCAGCTACAATCGATGTCGAAGAACCACTCTACTTTTCCTTCATTAACCAGGGGAAGGCCTTTAACTGTGTGCCGCATGGGGGTTAATAGAGAGCTTTTAAAAGCGTTGTCACGAGGCCAACCGGAACTAAACTGTCAGCAAATGTCGCGTACCTGAAGGCTGAATACGTCATGCGGTCGTGGTGATTGTCACGGAGGCCTACGCTACAACCGTTTCTTACCTCCTTGTTAATCTGTCAAAACTGCGAAGTTGTTTTATCAAAGTTATGGCTTAAAGCACTTTGCAAACTGTCAATAAATCTTTGTAAGTAAATAATTTACTTACAATTACCTTAACGCTGACTTTTACTCCAGGTTCTTGCCCTATGTGTAACCAATGTTACAAGTTAAAGTTTGTTTACGACTGAGCTCTTCAAAGTTAATTTTCGCGCCTTTTTACCCTGCGTGCGTCCGTCGCTGTGGTACGCGTGCCAATGTACGCGCGCTGCTGAGGTTAAAAATTCGCGCCAAAAACGCCGTTCTCGATCCAGTCCAGTCACGGAACGCCTCTGCCGACCTTCAGCATCTGTGCCGCACGGACAACTCAATGATTTGCTGGATCTGTGGCATCAACGAGCATGACTATGATCAACTACTCCTCAAACCCCTCTATGATGTGATAGCCATTCGGCCATAAGTATTCCACCACAAGCTGCATCAAGTTGATCACTGATTTCACAGCCCCCGCGCCGGCTGCAGAGGGCGGCCCAGGAAGCATTCGTAATGACGTGATAGACATTTGAACAGACATAGCTATAATGCTGGTGAAAAAACATAGCAAAACAGTTACTGTTAATAATAATTTTATTTTTATTTAACGTCAATTGCGAAGGAAGTAGTTGCCCATTCTTCCTAGCCAGAGGCTAATGTTTAATCGCTCAGATCTTGGCGTGAAAGTCGAATTTGCTACTGTTCATCAGCAGGATGCCGAAATTGTGTGCAATTCTTATACCTGTCGACGGTGGACCCACAAGACAGAATTGCGTGGCAAATTGTTATTTGTTTGCCGTAGCCTCGTGCTGCTTCACAATTATAGAAGCTGCATATGGCATGCTAATCAAAATATGGATTTGATGTTTCTCAGTTTTTTCCCTTAAATTCACTAAGAGAATTTAAGTTCTGATCATAATTCACTTTCAATTCTTTAGAATAAATTTTGTTTTACTATTTGTTCCAGGTTCAAAATTGGTATGCAATTTTTTTTATGAACAGTTAGTTTTTGCAACTAGGCATTTTTATTGATACATGGTGTCCACTACTCCTGGAATTCATGGAAAACTCCTGGAATTTTGAAATTTTCTTCCAGGGCCCTGGAAAACTCCTGGAAAAACTGATGATTTCCTATATCCTGGAAAACTCCTGGAATTTTGTGGGAATATTTTGAACAGAAGTATCTAACTCGTGATTGTCTGTTTTTTTTTAAATTCTATGTAGACTCAGTTTCAGGATTTTTTTCTGGGGATTTTTCTCACATTTTACTTTTCTGGAAAGCTGAAGAAAGCAACTTTGTAATTGTTTTGGTGGCATAGTCAGCCTTCTCAAAATGTTTCTGAGGAGCAGGTTATATTAAAGTTAGAGGCGGTTTTCTTTTCTCCTTGTTGTTAGTAAAAATAATACACTTTCTGACGGCAAGGAGACGGTCAAATTCCCAGAGGAGGCGGCTCGTTGAGCCGGCTGCCGGCCCATTTTGAGAAGGCTGGACTATAGATAGCACAACCGTGCTAGTGGCTAACATGAAGCCACTAATATGGGCACTCTGGCCACGTTAGTATCTACGCTAGTAGTATAGTAAGATTACCTATATCTTCTAAGTATAGACAGCATATGCGTGCTAGTAACTAACTTGAAGCCACTAACATGGACACTAAGGTTTCTGCACTAAACTGACATAGACTTGAACTTGGAAGATGGCACAAACAAAAGTGAACTATACTGACTATAGATGACCAATACAAAGTCTCTTGTGTACAGATGGTAAAACTATTTTCTATTTTTTATTCATTCACTTATTTACAATATTCTCTGCAGGATGTAACAGAGCAGGAGGGCTGGCAATAGGACTGGCCCCCTCACGACGAGGCTCCCTAGGCAATAGGAAATATGGTCCCCTCTAGACCAGGCTCCCTTTGTCAGCGGACGATGTAAAAAGGTGCAAATATACAATGGTGTAAATGTGCGGTCGAAAATAATAAAAATAGGAAGCTAAAACCTCAACTAGAATTAATCCCAATGCGAGTATGGCAATGGTTTATTCGCCCCGTGTAAGTAGAGTAACTCATAACCTTGACAATCTCAAGCAACTGAAGTAATCGCGAGTACTCTTCATTTAATTTTATGTACATTTCGGTTTGCCCAACTTTAATACTGATCCTAAACTGATAATTTTTTATTTAGCTACAATATTTAATAAAATAAGTTAATTGCAAAGATATATTACCATATTTTTAGGTGCAAGCTCGCTGGAATTAACTTATACGGGCTATACTAGGCCAGCTAGCTTTAAACTAGCCAAATTCTCCACCAAGCTGTAGTTTATCAGAGCCTGCATTTACCTCCAGTGGTAAATGAGAAATGGTGAGTATCTGATCCTTTCTGGATGAGACACAGCTGAAGCTGGTATCCCTTTTAACAACCTTCGGTTAGGACTAAAGTGTGACGAGTTTTAGAAAAACAAAAATTTTCAAATCTTGGTAGAACTGGTTTGAATAGCCGTAGGTCTCATGGGCTATTTACTCGTAGTGCAATCGTCCTCAAGGTCTAATTGTAAAGTAATCTTTGATTAGCCATTTGTGTTCCCATTGGATAACTAGTTTTGGCAAAAAGATAATACTTCAAGGTACAGACAGCCCATTTGATAGCAAGACATTCTTTATCGAAGTTTTCATAATTTTGCTCTCTTCACAACAATTTTCAAATCAAACACAAAAGTAGATTATTTCTCCCTTTTCTATCGGACTGGCTAAATACCATTTCCAATCCTCTCTCTAAAGTATCAGTCTGTAACACATACTCTCTGTTAAAGTTGTGATTTGTAAAACCAGGTTCAAAACACAAGCTTGACTTAAGCTTGCTAAATGCTTTCCACAATCTAGGGTCCACTCCACCTTGTAAGGCTTCCTTTTTGTGTTTAAGTCTGTTTTGATGCAGTACTTTTCTTTATAGTTTGTTAAAAACCTTTTTAATAACCAGTTCATCCCCGAAATTATTTGACATCTCTCTTTACTTTGGACTTTTCCCAATTTACTAAGGCTTGTATCTTGGTTTGGTGAGGTTTTGGGACTCTATTCTCTTGGCTCTGCAAAAAGCTTCATTTACTTAACATGCCTGTTAGATTTGCCTGCTGCAAAGTTTTCAGTATGTCTCTTAGTTGCTTTGGGTTCTCGTCAAACTCAGTACTAAATATTATCAAGTCATCCATGTATGTGGTTGTATATTCCTCCTCAACCTTCAACAATCGCCTGATCATCTAACTAAACTAACTAACTAAATACTTTATTTACACTCGGATTTCTGGAGTCGCCGTAAAGCTAATATCTCCAAGTTTGACACAGACAGGACACAATTAAAAACCTCAACTGATAGGAGGCAAACCAGTTGACTATCTACAAAGCGTGGTGGATATGACTCGGAGATCATCCTAGACAAATCCAGACAGTGGTCAGAGTGAGATTTGAACCTGGGGCATCCGCATGCAAATCTAGCACCCTGAACACTGAGCCATGCTGCCTCCTACTGGAATGTCGCTGGTGCCCTGTTTAATCTAAATGGTAACTACTTGCAGGGCCGTACCTAGGGTTTTTTGTCTGCGGGGGCAAGCTCGGCACACCTTTACAAGGGTCTCCCATATACAAACAGGGTTTCTAGTTGGATGTTTTGTTTTCACCCCTACACAGAAGGTT
Organism: Zoanthus sociatus; assembly: GCA_025331085.2. NCBI lineage: Eukaryota > Metazoa > Cnidaria > Anthozoa > Zoantharia > Zoanthidae > Zoanthus > Zoanthus sociatus. The sequence goes on from JAOBAY020079829.1 coordinate 4,836, forward strand.
GACTCTAGGACCTTTAACAGAACAAACCACACTGATGCATCTTGTTTAAAATTGCCATGATTTATTATTGCATAAACACACATTGTTTAGGTTTCCTTGAGAGGGGGCAACTGCCCCCAGTCCCCCCCATCCCCATCCCCTCCTCCTCCTCCGCTATGTACAGCTCTGACTTGAACTTGTACAAATTTATACATCTCCACTGTACTATTTCTTTAATTAACATATCATTCTTTTGTTTCATTTTCAATTTATATGCAATGTACAATTTTGATTTCGTAATTTTGATGAAGGCATGAGCCATGCCGAAATATGTCAATACAATATGGTTCTTTGTTAAAGTTTTAAACTCATATATGTTGAGAACGTTTTATACTGCTTAGAGCATTCTGATAAAATAACTTGTCAGTATTCTTTTTATAGGTCTAGCTTTGCGATATGTCTGGAAGGGTATAGTCTTCCAATTATCTTTTCTATTCCAAACTTTGGGTATGCGTTGAACTTCTTATTGCTGTTCACTTTCTTAAAATTGTCACAGAAATGTGTTCTTCCATCAAACCCAGGTAAAATCACATATGGGGATGACCACAGGCTGTCGCTGATATCTATATCAAGGATTGTCTTTACTACATCTTTAACCTTACTAATCTTGGCTTGTTTCGTGGGGCACAGTGTTTGACGCACAGGTGCAACATTTTCTTTTATTTAAATATCATGTTCCATTATTGTTGTTTTAACTGGTTTTCTGCTTAGGACTGTGTTGCAGTCTTGTATTAGAATGGTAAGCGGTGTTTCTTTCGTCACTAAGATCATCGTTAATTAGAAGATCTTGGTAAGAGGCAGTTTTTAACCAGGATTTCTTAGTATCCACTTCGTCTTCGTTTTAGTGATTAAAATGGGAAATGTTTAACTCACAGCTTTGGTAGCCTATTTCAGCTTCATAGTCCACTGGTCCGATCTTTCTCACAAACTTGTATGGACCCTTTCTCAGTAGGACTAGTTGCTCTATAAGCTCTACCATTTTCTTGTGCAGCTGTTTATGCAGGATTCCCTTTTTGAGGTTAATCTGTATTTCATCCTCTATATTTTGCCTTGCTTCTTGCAATGTTAAACAGTTCAAGATGTATCTGGGTTATTATCCACTGCTAAGAGACTTTTCTTATTGCTTGTTTGCATTTTGTTGAAGAAACATAGAAATCACAGAAGTCTTTCAACAGTAGGGCATCTCTTGGGAAACTGTTGCTGATACAACAGTTTCAAGGGGTTTGCCATCAATCTTAATCACAACTTCGGCCGCTGGGCACTATAAATGGTGGTCATGTCTTTTCTCTGCGGTTGGTTCTCTCTGGATCCACCATAATTATATCATATCTTGGGCTAAGAATAATTTCAACATTTTGTTCCTCAGTTTGAACAGGTAAAAGAAACTCTCTATCTGGACATTGGTCATTTCGTTTGGATACGTCACCTGCCTTCCTTGCTTTAGGACAGGAATTTTGATGTATCCAAGCTCATTGCAACTTCAACAACTATGTTTGGATTGTAGCAACGTCTCCAAGTTGGCCGCTGGTTGCTGTTTTCCCTCCGATTTTCTTTATCATTAACTCCTGCCTCTTGTTGCTGAAGATTCTGTCACAGTGATTTTAAATCTTAAATTTAAATTTCTGTCTCAAAGTTAAAGAAAAAATTGTCCAACATTCAAAAAACCAAAAATGTCTTGCGAACCACGTTTTTTAGTTTCTTATTCTTAAGTAGCCAGGTTGCGGGGTTGTAACCAGGCATTTCCCTAGTTACCAGTTCCTTGTTGAATTCGCGGGAACTTCGCGACAACTGATGTTTCTGGGAATGAACGTGATCTTCTCTTCTCACCAAATTCCAAATTTCTTGTGTCAAAGAAATTATCTGCACTAGTGCCAGTCATTCGCTTACGTTCTCAGACTATATCTGTAATCAAAGGGGTATAGTATACACTTCTTGTTCCATAACTACTGTTTCTGTTGCTTCTTTTGTTGTTTTCTCAATATTTTAGTCTAAGGTAGCTAAATCCTTTACGAGCCTAGTGGCCCATGGAGCCGGCGCTTATCTCCGGTTTCTGTAGTGTTAAGCGGGTGAGAGTCTTAGTCTAAGGTAACATTGTTTTTAATTCTCTTCTCTTGACCTCTTTATTGACCTGAACCTTTGTCTGTACGACTCCTCTATATTGTTATATCGTGTCAGTTTAGCCTCCTTTACTTCATTTAATTTCTTCTTTACTTTCTTTCTTTAATTTAAGCATACCTTGCTATTACTTGTCAAGCAGAGTGACAGTTTTATTACCCACCTACCATTGACCATTTAAAGGTCTTACTTAACTGTATGCTCAAACCAAAGTTAAATGGTTATGAAACTTGATGATTTTCTTTGTTACACGTTTTTGTTCTCCTTTTCCCTATTGAAATATGACGTTGAGTGTGCACAAATAACAAAAGGCTTTGAGATGTAAATCAGCAAATGGCCAATAGGCTAATGAAGCATCACACCTAGAACAAAAGATCCTAACTGTGACCGTCCACACAACATAAAACAAAGAAACACTGGAATCGTCTGTGTAGTTTCATAACCAGTCCACTCTAACAACTTTGCTGAAACTTTGTGACATAGTTCTTAATATCATTTATTTTCATTATGACTACTTTGCCGCAAGTGGGCTGAGAGTTGTCGATCTCAGTCTGACTCCAAGGGTTTTTCTGTGGGTACTCTGATTTTCCTCCCTCTGCAAATTCAACTTCCAGGCCAAGATCTGAGCTGTTGAGCGATCAAACATTAGTCTCTGGCTAGGAAGAATGGGCAACCACTTCCTTCTCAATTAACGTTAAACAAAGTCTTTAAATAAAGTATTTATCTTAAAGTTTCATCATGTTTTCTAACATTTTTAGCTCATATAAAGTGAGTGAGTGTGAGTGTCTTGCTCCTGTACATCCTTTCTTTTCCTCCAAGCTAATGTCTTCCTTTATAACCATCCAGTAAATCTTTTCTTGGTCTTAATTAAAATCGTCTCCCTTGTGTTCTTTGCTCAACACTGAGTTTCCATTAGTTGTTTTCCATTCTACATGCTTTTGTCCACTATGGTTTGTCTTGGAATATGTTAAGCCATTTTCCTATCCCACCGCTGCCACTAAATAATATCGCTTTTAGGCTCACTAGGATGTTCTAGAATGTTCTCATTTTTAGCCAAATTGTTTGTTACAATACTTTATTATTTACTTATTAACTTACACCTTTAGCTCCAGGCTGGATATGGCCGTAGCTAGGATTTTCTCAGTTGGGGGGACAAGTCCTCTGAAATCTTAAGAGAGCACTAATAATCTAACAAAAAAATACCGTATGTCTTTGATACACGTCCATGCACAGAGGTAATAAATATGGAAAATAAGTAGTGTAGCGTAATTTAATTTCTATCAAGTTCTATCTCTCGGTTTTTAGTTTCCAGTTATTGATTTTTCTACTTTATCTCAAAATGCTACTGGAAAAAATTGAGGAGGGAGGAGGGAGGGGGCGGGGATAGGCAGCTGCCACCCCTACTCCATGCTAGCTACGGCCATGTTGGACCATTGCCATGGACTAAGGCTCTTTCTTTCTCATCCTGTGGAAGTTGTTCCACTTCCCCCCAGTTGTTCCACTACATACCACTACATTCCTCTCCTTCTCTGTACGAGGTGTTGTTTGTACCGCCTCTTTCTCCTTTTGGTTTGCAGGTTCTGTCAAAGGGCTTGTCTGTGGCCTATCCAAAACCACTTTCATCTTTTGACCTGTATGTCTTTTGGTAACTCGAATGATCTTTCCATAGCTTCTCCTTGGTGACTGTATCTGTTCAGTGGACTTTAGAATCTGTGTAGGCATTGATTTAAGTAGTTTCTTCCTGGTTTTAGCTATCATTCGCCATGTCTTTCCTTAATATAGCAAGACAAACGTCCCCTTTGAGTAAGACATTGTCGCTTGTTGCTGTTGATATGATCTTCCTTAGCAAGTTAAAAGCCCCTTGTTAATTCTAGCTGTAAGGTGAGTGTATGTCACTCCATTTGTGTCCAGTATGCTTTCCAGGTAGTTAAAGGGATTTAGTTCCTCGAAGTCTGATCCATTCTCACTAATTTTATCAGTAGTTATGGGATTCATTTTTGTGACTTCAGTTTTCTTGTTACTCATATGAAGACTGGCTTTCATTGAATTTCTGCATTTGAATCTGGAAGGGAACAGTAAGGCAATATTGTCTGTGTGTTTGAGATCATTCAGTTCAGTGTTGAGTTAGGGTCCAATGTACTCCGTTTTTCTGACCAAATGTAGTTGCTCTCATTGTCCAGCCATTGGTGAGAAGGAGTAGGAATGCTGACAGGAGAAACCTTAACTGACTCCTTATTTACTTTCAAAACTCCTCATTTTCTTTGTGAATGACTCAGCAGGTGGTACGGTTGTAAGAGCTCTTAATTATGTCAATGAACGTTTGTGGAATTCTGAAGTGTTTCAACAGCTTCCATAGAAAGGTAAAAGGCTTACTGGTAGTCCAAACAATTGATACACAGAGAGGAGTTCCATTCCATAGGTTGTTCAACGACATGGGTGACTATCTGATTTGTGCATTATATTCCTTGCCTGAAACCTGCCTGAAATCCTTCACCTTCTCATCTACAGCCACTATAAGACACTCCAGTAATACTCTGTTTAATACTCTACTAGTTGCCACACTCTCTAAGAATGCTCAACTTTGATAGTCTAACAATAAAATCCTCCTTCCATATCAATAGTAACCCCTCTTTCTCTGAAATTACTCTGAAAATATCATGAACATCTCAGTGGTAGTAAGGAGGTTTAATTCCAATGCCACTACTAGGATATTATTGTGCCAGCTGCTTCAAAAAACTTTGACTTTTTAACTACATTGTCGATTTCGCTTGTGAATGGTATTTTACATTTTACACTTCACTCGTAATGGATGTTCTGCCTCTGGTATTTTGATTCCTCCTTGGTCGATGATCTATTGAGTACATCACTGAAGTGATGTCTGACCAATTTCAATGCTGTTCTTCTGCATTTGTCAGGGAGTTCCCTTGCTTTTTACTTGATTGTATGGTGATGATTGATGTATAGTGGCAAAAATTCTCAGCAAGCTTTTCTTTGTAATAGTGTATAGGTCTCTCGCATTCCCTTTTGCTTTTTCCTCCACAGCTTGACTCGCCAATTCTCAAAGTAGCATTTTTTGTCATTTCTTGCATTCCTTCTAGGCCTGCATTTTTTCAGCCTGTGTCCTACAATTATCCAGTAGTTCTTTTGCCTTTACCCAAAGTCTCCACTGACATCCACCCTTTGTGCCTTTTTTGTTTCTTCTCCAATTGTTTCTTCCCAGATGTTTATCCACCCATATTCCTCAGATGTTGCCACTGCGTGTCGATTGTTCCATCATCTTCAACGTTCTCCAAGGCCTGAAAATGGTTCTTTAAGTTGATCTGGAACGCTTTTGGTGTAGATGGGTCCTTTGGTGTTCGAGGTTAAGCTTGGCAATAATGTCTCTCTGACTGGTTGCTACCAAGACGTACAGTAGTGATTATTACCAGCTACAAGAGGAACTCAGGTTATCCGAACTGGATCCCGGGACAGCCATGCAGTGTCAGACCCACATCCCAGTGGATAGCTGACGTTTTCTTTTGGATAGTGAGTGAGTGTGAGTGTCCACTGTTCTCTTGATTTTGATATCAGTGAGCGATTTTCTAAACCTGCGGTCGATACACAGTTTTACTGGTTCTCTGTTATGTTATACGGAGGCCATCAAGTTGCTTTGGAAAGTTGCTTCCTTCTATAAGGCATCAATTCTTAGCACACAAATCTGCAAAAAACTCGCCATGCTCATTTGTCTACCCAAGACCATGTCTTCCCAGTACCAATTCATTTTGCTACCCAAGATAATTGTCACCCTCTATTCTCCTTGCTTTGAAAGAGAACTTTGTATTGTGTTGTAATATTCCCTTAGCCGGTGTTGTGGTCTGTCCTTAGTCACGGGGCATTTATCCTTAAAATAATACAGTAAAAACCCGCGTATAAGAACCTAGAAATTAAGAACCTCCTGGCAGAAATTTGCTTCCTTAATACCCCAA
>JAOBAY020079840.1:0-10953 GCA_025331085.2 Zoanthus sociatus
TAAATATATGGGCACTAGTGCCAAGTTGGTAGCCTAGGCATAACCCCTTAAATCTATATTGTCTATTCCATAAATAAAAGTGATCCTGAGGGTTAGCAGCCATGGACAGCTGTTACGTTCTTTGTAGCATGACTTCGCTAACGAACAACCGCAGGTTTCCACATTTCCACAGAAAAAATATAAAATTATGAAAGATGTCCACCAATATTTTTTATTTTCACCCCGTATAGTTTGTATTTGGAATACGTTTTAAAGACATTTAAAGACTACCTTAACAATGCAACGATAAGTGTTGTTAGCAGAAACTCACCATCATCTGCCTTTTCAAAACAAAGTGGGCTTTTATCAGAGTGTTTGTTCAGTTTACCTCAGAATAAACGTTAACAATATATTAATGATAAGAAACTAACAACTCCAATGAGTGTAACAATTAAACAACTAAGCAAGAACAGGTGAGTGAGATCCAGACAAATTTCAATGGAAAATATACGATTCCGATGTCAACAAGATCGTCCCTGGGTATGTGCGATATGAGATAACAAATAAAGAAATTAAGTCTTTCACAACCAAACAATGGTTATTTGCAACTGCACTGAGCTAATTGCTAATTTAATATAATTTTCTAACAAAATAAAAGTAGTGAAAGTTAAGTATGTTGCAAGCGCGTAGGCAAGGGAGAGGAAGGAGGCAGGAAGGATGGGGGGGGGGGGGGGAGGAATGTAAATTAGTGAATGCCATCCTTCCCAGCCCAACCTCTCAGAAATAATTTGTAAAAACACGGCAAAAAAGAAAGAAAGAAAAAAAAAGTGAAAAGTAGAAAGGAAAGAAAAAGGAATAAAGAAAAGTTGTGTAATAAAACACTTAATTTATCGTTTAGTTTCATCACGTCCCGTTGCAAAGTTAAGGAAATGCAGATATTACATTACATGTTTATTTTAAAATAATGATTTTGGTATCATCCAGTTTAGTACAATATCTGTAAATGCTTCGCACTGTAGCAAAGAGAAGTGGATTAGAGGTGACGTAGAATAATAAAGATATGCAAACAAGAGCTTTACAGCGATTTAACAGTAGAACGATTCCTGTACAGATTACTACTAAAGACATGGATACCCAACTTGACAACCCATTTTCTTTGTTTTTGCTAGAGTATTGTCAACCAAATGTAGATGATATTCTCCGCAGGTCCACTCAAAGTGGAAATGCATTCCCTACCCTAATTTTTTCGCGACAAAATTTACTTTTTTTACTATCTGCTTCTTAAGAACAACTGAACGCGCAATTCATGATAGGATATCTTTTGCGTATTTTGTAAGTGGTGCGCGCTCGTTCGAATTTGAATGCGTAAAAAAGTTCATTTCTTCTTTAACTATATTTAACTATGTGATACAGGATCGGACAAGCGAAACAGCAAAAGGCGGTAGAAAGACGGTTTAATAACATTTGTTATCTCTACTTGTTGCTTTGACAATGTCCTTTAAAATCAAATGGTTAACCTCTATACATTTCTAGGTTTTCCCTCGACTGGGGGCCTTTGTTGTCCGTCAGCTGTCATGCAAAGTCAGTTGGGGAGAATCGGTTGTCAATTTTAAAATCCACATACACGTTTTTTTTATAACAATAACTTTATAAGGACAATGAGGCCCAGACTGGCCGAAAATTAGAATGAAAGAAGAGAAAACAATTTTTAAGCCCCTGTCGGGAATCGAACCCCACATCTTCGGTTTACTAGTCCGACGTGTTAACCACTACACTACAAGGACTAACCACGCTGGAAACGCAGCCAGTTAATGTATAATCTATGAGGTAACTGCAGGGATCCCAGGGCATTTTCTCTATGGATAAGTTGAACACCGTAAATTTGGGTACGCATGGGCCGGGTACGCATGGCCGAAAATTAAGAACAATTTAAGAACAAACTCGGGCTGAAGCTGAAAAAAGTGAAAATGTTTCTATAGTTTTAAACTGATTTAATCTCGTACCCAGAGTGGGAGATTTGGGTACGAGATTAGTTGAAACTTTACTGTATCTTATAATTTACTTTCACAATGTGCTCAGTATAAAAACACAGAAGAACCGTTTCACATTTAGTATATCTGCTATTGTCCCAAATGATACACGTATTCATGTAACACCAAAAGTACCTCAGCCGATCAGCACTGTTTTTCCAATTTCAATGCCTTGATTTTATGTTTCGATATTTTTCATTATCAATAAAAAGAAATCGAAAACAAATTGAGGCTAAAAGACCCAAAAAATGAGCCATGGCAAAATGTACTGGTTCTTATAAAAAAGAAAGCGTTTACCAGTACGTGGCTCTAATCTTACACCAGTAAAATGCCAATGATTTATTCATGCTCAGGAAAGCACAGACTGTAACTTAATACCGACAAAACGCATCACATTTGATACGAATTGACAAGAACATACAATCCTGCATGTAGAAAAGCGTGTTGCCAAAACTTCCCAGGACGCCCTTCATATTTCGCCGAGCCTGGAGATGCATTCTACCTTAAATGTTAAGGAAAGAAACCTTAAAAACGACGGTGAAACATTATTTTTTCCCACAATAAATCTACCTCAAGCCACAAGAAAAACATACAAAGCATACCAGAGCACTTATCGGAGTTATATTTGAATTGATTTTCAACTAATAAGATAAAATTATACATCATTTTACAAGAACAAACAGGACTATTTTGAGCCTGCTCTCGATTTGTTGAGCTTGAGAAAAAATTTGTCACTGACAAATTTGTCACTGACTTCCAAATCATATTGCGATAGCTATGCAAATCGGTTCGACTCTAATTTTCAAATGTATATAAGATGGTGAAGCAGTAATATATGTTGGATCACGACAACTTTCCACATGGATGTGGCTAAACATCCTGAGAGTGAGTAGTGTGCAGCTAGCTGTCATACATGCGTAGAAATGGGAGACTTTGGCCGTTTCCTATGGGCAACTCTCTCCAGCAGGCAAACGAAGTTACCTACCTTTTTATTTTTATACAATGATGGAATGGGAGGCCGTATGTGAAGTGCACTATAACACATGTCCATTAACCCATTTAGGTAGCTAAATAAAACAATTAACTTACACAAAGTGTTCAATACAGTTGAACCCTGATGATTCGAGGTCTCAAAAGAAAATGAAAAATATTTCGAATTCGGGGGTTTCGTATTATCGGGGTCAAGTATGTATAAATTCATATAACTTAATTTATGTTGTTATCACAATATTGATAAACAATTTGTTGCCTCTGATAGTTTTTAACACGTGTTTTCGCTTTTATCCATAATTGAACGTTTTTTAGAAATTTCTCAGTGAAAGTCAAACCATGTTTAATTATTTGTTGACGCTAAATTTTCTTCAAGTCATTATGTTGTCATGTAGTCGCTTTCCTGAACAAAAGAGTTTTCAAGAATTACTCAAACTAGAACAAACACAAAGCTTTGAAAATGTTAGGAAAAAAGCTATCAGTAGCGAGCTGCCTCTGAGAGCTACCAGTGTTTTTCTTAGTAATGTGGGCGAGTTGATTCAAATGACGACGAATCTCGTCAACTTTTCTGGCAGCGAAGGGCTCTGTATGATAATATCGATAATGTGTGAATGGCCTCAGTGATCGCAGCAACTGTTAGCTTCTGCGGGCTAACCTCTTGGTCGTCCTCGCCTATATACTTTCCATCATCGTGTTGTACTGTTCTCTAAACTCTCAATATGTCATCGTCACTAAAGGAGGGAGTCCACATAAAATTCTGTTTTCTCAACTTGGTAATGGTAGTATTTCGACAATATGATTTCATGTCAGTAAATTTAATCAATAGTTAATGCCAAAAAAGTGTTTGTTTATATTTTACTGTTGCCTAGGCAACCTAATGGGCTACATTTGTTTGCATTTTTCAGGTTTCATTTGAGAATATATAAGTCTTTCCCCCAATTCCGGCTCTCCTTAAACAGTTCCGAATTGCTTGCTTTAAAATCGTGTTCTATGCTTTTGTCAGAGGGACCATGCCATCTATCTAGAACGTTAACGATGATGGATGGCATGGGATTGTTTATTGTCAATATTAAAGATTGCATTAATGAATTTTTAACTAGTTAAAGCTATTGGGATTTAAATGTATATTTCTTTTACTGTCTTCAGTTTTGTATATTAAAAACTATCTCCCAAAAAAGAATTTTACCTCATCTGTACATCTGAAAATCATAGTTGAACTGATTCATTCTTTGCTTTGGTCAAATGATCTCAGAAAGCCATGAGAAGACTTTTTGGCCATGTGACAAATTTGGCAAAATTTTCTCAGCCTTAATATTTTGATTCGTGCTGTATCACATGACAGTCTTAGAATGGGAATTAAGTTTCCCCCTACTGCCATACTGTTGTCATGTATCACATTTGTTGTATATATACAGTTTTCTTGACATATAATTTCAGCCTCAGAGTTTTTTAATTTGTTCTTCTTTTTCAAGCAATTTGAGCTTTACTGCTCATATTTAAAAGTTTGTTCTAGACAAAAAATAGTGTATGAAAAATAAAATTTGATTATTTAGTTAGTATATGTTATACTATTATGTTATTCATTTGCCTTGCATGTAGGTAACCCGTATGTTTCTTGTGTGTCAGTCGTTTGTATAGCATGATGTAATGCATGATGTAATGATATAGTACTCGTTAGTAACTCATAGTTACACGTATGTTAGTCGTATGCTTTTAGAATCAGTATCTTTTTCTTTCGTTCCAACAATTTTTATTGCTTTATTGTTTGCTTTTTGAATCACATCCACTTTCGCTGATTTTCTAAAATTTCTCCTGCTTCCTCAATATCTATTTCCATAACCTCTGCAGTTACCAATTATTGTTTTTTTGCATCTGTAATTTTTTTGTGTTGGATGTTCGAACGAAGTTGTTTTGCCGATATGGGGAGATCTGGTGCGAGATGATGACACGTGACCAATAAATAACAACGTGGATTCAACATTCACCTCAAAGGCAAATCGAACCGTCAAAGTTGAGTTGAAGAATAACAGGTAAAAGTTACTATTACGTTGTTATTTCGTTGCTAATTTTAGCAGCACGTTGGAGTTTAACATTTTTTAGCTTTCAATGGTGTTAGATTGTCTGAAGAGCCTTAAACAGCCGCCACTGGTGTTTGTATTTAGAACAGTATTTTTGGTCAGTGTAAAGCTGGACTGTGTCTGACTGTGAAGCAACTTCAACACGAATTCTTCTTTCAGTTTGGCGAATAGGACAGATGCTGTCTCAACTCTAAGGTGTTAATCACCTTTCTTCATGTATAATATAAATTTGACCTATTAAAGCTATTTTACAATGAAATAAGTGAAAAGATCAGCCAATTTCGTTATCATGACCGGCTGCTGGTGATATTTGACAACTTAAAAAATTGTCACTGTCCGCCTGTTTGGTTCAGCTCAGTTACTGACAAAGGAACAACGACAAGTAAACGTTAAATTTACGTTGAAATCTTCTAGATCGCAACAAACGTATCGTCACAAGTTGTTATATTTACTGTTAAAAGTATTTAGTTCTCTTTAAAGGATGTAAAATTTTATTTTTTCAGTAAACTTTAAGTTCCCGTGACTAACGTCGAATGTCACTCGCATATTATGGCTTTACATCAGTTCAGTTTGATTACAAAGTATATTGCCTATCCGTCGCATCGATGTATTATAGATTTTTTTAGATAAATTTGAAAAGGTTCAGTTTTGTGTTCAAGCGAACCAGTGATCGTTGTTCAATTTTTACGTGTTTGATAACCAATTCTTCCGCATTGCACAATAGTCAGTACTAAGACAGTAGTTGACTTGCTGACTGTATTGCTAGATAAAAGCCAACTGCTGACTAAAGATTACAAACTCAGAAAGTTTCTATCCTTTAGCAAGAATTTAGACATTTGAAGCGGATATATTTGGAACGCCGGAAAGATTTGTTGTTTTTAGTAAATTATAAGTCTTAATTCTTGTTTTAAATATAAAAAAGAAACTTGAGTACATCGATAAATTTTCTCATTTAGCTTTTAACAAGGATTATCATAGATCCCTATTTTGATGTTATGATTTCAAAAGCACGGCTCTGTAGTTGCTTTTTCAAAAATCTTGCACCAAGTCTCTGAAGCTGAAGTATATTAATCAAAGCCAGCGTTTCACGAATGTCAAATTACAAAATATTTTAAGAATGGACAGAAGAGTACTACAGTTTGTAAATGTTCAAAATTGAGACCTTCTAGTTTATTTTCGGGAATTTGCGCGAATCTATTACTTCACAATTTCGTCTTTTTTTAGCTTTAAATGTTGAAACACTCCAATACCAAATATAATTTCCATTTTGATAAGACACTAAGATATGTTCAATAAATTGCTTTATTGTTAAGCAAAATAAATACTGTAAAAATATCAAAAATGATTTGAATTTTGTTTTCTTCCTTTTATTACTCATATATCTTTTTCTTAGGTGTTAAAAACAACAAAGCAGCAATGTTGCGACAAATCAAGCTTGTGGATGTGAATCCGCACATTACCTGTGTTTTGTGTGGAGGATATTTGGTAGACGCCACAACTATCGTTGAGTGTTTACACTCGTGTAAGTCGAAATACACCTCGTTCCCCGTGTCTTTGCATCGGATCTGATAAAGCCTTAATCTACTTCTGCCAAAATATTTTCTTTTACTAATTCAAAAGTCTTTTTACTACTCTTTATCGTTTTGTCTTGCCGAAAATGGCGGTTATACTATAATACCGTGGAGAGAATATTCGCTAACTATTTGCATATAGTTATTCTTGTAACACTTTAAATTCTAAACCAAAGAGTTACTTTTCTTGTGAGCCGTTATATAATTTTTAAACGCTTTGTAAGAAATGATTGTTGATGTTCTTCACTGGGTTAAATGTTTATTTATCATCTGCAGTGTCGGGTTACTGGAACATCCTGACTATTTCGATTCTATTTCTACCTTCGGCTTGAATTACTTTCTGCGAGCGAGAGACGTAGAAAACTCAGCATGTCAAAATCGCTTAATGAAATTTGCCAACCGTAAAATTTTTCTCTTTTATTTGTAAGGTGCTGGCAATTGCGATGCGCTGTGAATGTCTCTAGCAAGTGTTCAGAGTGTATTTTAACATCTCAAGGCTAACTAAAGTCTAAGTACTGTACTGACCAACGCTTTATATCAAGTTTTTTTTAAAAAAAATAAATTGCTGTACACATATAAACGAACATAACTACAACACTGCTATTGGACTTGCGTGCTAAGCTCGATCTACTATCTCTCTGTGAACTTCCTTGCAAAGGATGTATAAATCAAGTTTACAACTGAGTCTGTATTTATTCTGAGATTAGAGAAGAAACATTCGGACTCAGTAGAACTAGAAAGTTTTGACAACAACTATTTCCTCTAAAATTTTGCCCCGGTCTGAGTTTAAGTTGATTTTTGTTCAAATGTCTTTAAGTTAACTGTTAATATTGGTTATTGGTTATTGAGGTCCTTAAAACTTTTTTTAAGAACATTTCAGTTTTATTCAAGCAATCAACAGTCAAGACTTTACAACTCCATTTATGCTGTCACACCAAATTTAGTTACTGTTGTCGTTGAACAGAAACGTCGAGGACAGGAAGTGGATTTAGCTTTTCACTTTTTAATGCTGTGTTTTGGTGTTGGTTTTACTAAATTCATTTTGTGAAGGTCTAATTAGTCTCTGTAGAAGATACTATGTAAAACTTGTAAATACTGACTAAATACGTTTCTCAAGTAAAACGAATTAGCTGAAATTAAATGACAATTTTACCAACCTTACAAAGTGAGTGATAAATCCAGCTTACATGACATTTATCACGGAAGACGCGCCTGGCGTTGTTTTGTTTTTATAATATATTACAGTACAGAGTATTCACAAAAAACCCGTTTTAGTACAGTTTGTTTGGCTTTGATAAATATGCTCAATTCCTTTGATTTATGTTATAATAGTTAAATATGTTACCCTTGCGAATAAAAGGCTTTTCTGCTGGCAGAAATTGAGCGAGTGATAATTGAAAAGAATTATAGTGAATGTAGTAAACATTAATAAATGTCTTTGTCGATCCCTAAAATACAAGAGACTTATTGAAGCTATACTCTGCGTGAGCCTAAATTTATTTTATCGACAGAGATCATGCGGTCATGCATGCAAACAGTAATTCTAAAAGGTCCGCTGGTGTTGACTTTTTTCTATAAATTTTCAACGTAGCAACCGGCATTTCATGCAACTGATCCCAATAAAATTATTTCGAAAGATGCCTCTCAAGACTCTGTCTGCATGAGCTCTGGTGAAGTTTTTACTGATTCGAAAAAGATTTTGTAGAAATTTTGTTTTGTTTGTTATATGTACCTGCTTAAAATGCATACTGTTTCCCGTGACTTTTATTTATAATTTTTATCGTTAACTGAATCAACTCATTCATAAACTGAGTTTTTAAGTTATCGCGGAAATATATTAGTTGACTAGAAGAGAAGAATCATTGGATATTTGGTAACGAATCCTCAGTGATGAATGTCGTGTTGGCAACTAATAATGATAATCTGTGAGTACTGAGAAATTCAAATAAGTCATACGAAAAAACTAAAACTTCAAACGTCAGCTGACTGAACAGACTGACTTTATCAACCTATCGGCTCTTATAGAAACAATTAAAAAGCTGCTCCTCATTGTTTGAATAAATATATTCCTTTTTCTCCTGTTAGTCTGAGAGTGAATTGAATAACAAAAGTAAAACAAACGCTCTGAACAACAAAATGCCTTGCTTTTTCATTTTTGATTTATTAAGATAATGATTTCCGCGTTGTGAAGAAACTGAAGTACAATACACTGTTTTTACTACATTGCTAAGTTATCGTCGGAGTTTCATGTCAAGGTATCCATATTTCTCGATCCTTCGCTTTGAGAAAATGGTCTTAAATCAGTTGAAGAAAATGAAGGAGGCGTGGTTGCCTACCTTGGAAAGATATTTTCCTCTCAGCCACCAGGTTTCAAAGATTTTCAAGAACGTTTGTGTGACCTTTATTTCCGTCAGAGCTCTCTCAACTTTAGATCCTAACGAGATTGGTAAAATACGTGCCATCCTCTGCTGGAAGCTAACCTGCGATGGTTAGTGTCTCGTCCAACTGCAACAGAACACATTCACCGTTTAACAATACAGAAACCAGGGATAAGGACCCGCTCAGCTTCCTTTCAGACCGAATGGATTCCTTAAAACCTTTCAGTCCCAGTCAGTTATCATCAACCAATTGTTTCTTACATAAAACATTAAAAATAAGACATTTGGTAAAGAGAAAATGAGAATTAATCAAACAAAGTAAACTATTTTTTCAATGAAAAATATGGGCTCGAGTTTATAAAGAATTTTTAAAACATAATTGAGACTGAAAGGGTTAAAGACTTTAGCTTTAGACATTTGTGTGGCCTTGTTGTAAGCTGTTGTTTTCGCATAAAGAAGCGTTTTCACCGTTCACGATTGACTTCTGGACCTGTGCACTAGATACATTTTCCGCGAAGAATTAAAAGAAACAACTCATTTTAATAGATTGGAACAACTTTGCAGTCTCAATTACTCTGTTTTTCTTGCCAAACAATGTTTGAAGAAGAACTGAATTCTTTGATTAATACCTATTGCCTGTTTGTCACTTGAAGTTCTTTAGCACTCACTACTTTGCCTCGCATGAAATTGATTTGCAAGTGACTCGTTGGCTTTTAATTAAACAATCAAAACAGTTTTAATTTTAGAGAGAAATTGATTTCTTTGTGATGTCAGTCTGCAGAAGCTGTATCGTGAGATACCTTCACACGTCGTTCAACTGCCCCATTTGTGACGTGGAGGTACACAAAACCAGACCACTCTTCCATATAAGGTGCGTACTACAAGTTCAGATTTTTCATGCTTTTATAATACAATAAGTACCTCGGTAAAATATGGTTTTCCAGTTTCGTTTAATTGTTATAATTCATAACTCTTTACAGACCAGACCACGTGTTACAAGATATTGTATACAAACTCGTACCAGGACTCTACTGCGGTAAGCTCGAAGCCTTAACATGAAACAGTTGCTATCTTCATCATCACTACTTGTTTAATCATCACTTAAAGAGCTTAAGAAGGAAGGACGAGAGCAACGAAACATCGGTTTTGTTGTCAAGGCTAGATAATTGACTAATTTTGGGACATTGAACGAGAAATCGAAAATGAACTGCAAATGAAGAACAAGAAATTGTCAAATTTTGTTCACGTTGTCCACAAAACGCGAAAATTGAGCTTTTCGCGTCGATTAGTAAAGGCGACAGTTAGTAGTTTTCTCTGCCGTCCTCATCATTATCGTTACCATCGTCGTCACCATTGTCATAAACTTCATCATCGTTATCTTTACTGGTCATCGTCGTTATCTCAACGTCCTTATAAACTTCATCATTACAATCACTATCATTGTCGTCATTATCATAAGCTCTATCATCATCATCATCATCATCATTACCATCATCATCATTATCATCATCATCATCATTACCGTCATCATCATCATCATCATCACCACTATCATTACCATCATCATCATTATCATCATTACCATCATCATCATGATCATCATTACCATCATCATCATCATTACCGTCATCATCATCATCATCACTATCATTACCATCATCATCATCATTACCATCATCATCATCATCATCATCATTACCGTCATCATCACCATCACCATCATCATCATCATCGTCATTACCATCATCATCATTATCATCATCATCATCATCATCATTACCATCATCATCATTATCATCATCATCATCATCGTCACCATCACCATCATCATCATCATTATCATCATCATTATCATTATCATCATCATCATCATCATTACCGTCATCATCATCAGCATCATCACTATCATTACCATCATCATCATTAT
>JAOBAY020079850.1:0-10953 GCA_025331085.2 Zoanthus sociatus
ACCAGAACTCGTCAGTCAAGGAACCGAACCCGTTCTTGTACTGTGTCCACCCCCGATAGAAATCAACCGACCCATCCTTCCTCCGTTGTATCACCGTCCAACCGCCTCCATCGGTGTCCATGTCACAAAACACGTTAAAATGTCCTCCTCCATCAGGTTCAATAATGTAAACACCAGAACGGAGAACACCGGAACTTTTCAGAGCTTTACAGTCTTAAAATCAATAAACAAAATCATATAAAATGAGAACTTGCAATGTGTAAATTTTTGATTATGAAAATAAAGATAGAAAATAAAAAAGAAACACAAATTAAATATCAAAAGGCTATTATTTATTTAGGTAAACAGACTATATGTTCTAATCTCTTTGTACGGCTTCATAGTATCTTAGTTCTACTGTTTTAACTGCATAACATAAATGAGCTTTGATATATTAAAGTGTATATGAAGTAAAGAAAAAAAAAACAAGTTTAGCTCAGTTATTAGTTTAAGTTCTCGATACCCGAAATATCCAGTTTTAACGAGCCAAATCGCTTCTATATATAAGTATGCTGGTTTAAATTTCGAAAACGGAGCTTCAAGGTGATGTTGCGCTCGGCCATCGGTCAGATTTTAACGGATATGATGTAGCCAGCGGTTTTGAGGTTTCAAATGTCATGGCGGAGAAAAAAGAAAAGAGGGATTGCAATCGAGAAGACTACGGTAAAGGGTGGAAAATGTTCGCTATCGGAGATTTTTCACTTTTCAACTAAGCACGAAAGAAAAAACCAAATTACATGTCGCGTCAAAATAGAATCACTGGCTACGTCATCAAAGCCAAATTCGTCACCAGTCTCTCGAGACAGTTCGGGGAGAACCCACGGTTCACGTACTTTACAAGAGATCAATTTACGAGCGAACTATTATGAATGAAAGTTCTATTGGGGGGTTATGTAATATCAAACCAGCTATTTACTGTAAAGCTACGTAAAAATGATTGACAAGCACGTAAAAGTGCATTTAGATAATTTATGATGGAGAGCCCTGTAGATTTTAGCAATGCTAAGCGGAGAAACTCTTCAGGGCTATACCATCTTAAAATTAGTATGAAAATATAAAAAAAATTGAAATATCAAAACGTCCTATAATTATTATTTCATTTGTGTAAAACAGAACATACACTTTAATCTTCTTCAGCGCTTTGCGTTATCTTAGTTTTCACTCAATTCGACTGCATCAGATAACTCAATTTTAAAATATTAAGTATTTCGTAATAGAGAGAAAGGTTGTTTAGAAAACTTTACTTTAAAAACTTAATAATCAAATGCTTCAACGAAAGCTCAACGTTCGAAACATCGGGGGTGGGTCACCGATCATGAGTCACATTGCTGTTTATATAGAGAGGGACACCTGAAATTCGTTAACCAGGCAACGAATAAGTGTTGTTCAAAGACAAAATGGTGAACAGTAACGTGATCGTCGTAGTTGTTCACATGATTCTGCCCAATAGGGGCCGTCACAGCGGCTGCTGGGAGTTCAGCCAGGCTCGGGTTGTAGGATGAAGGATCTTGATGGTTTGAGACCCTGAGAGGCACCGAACAAGGGACATGTATTGATAAAACGTGGTGACACATTTCCATAAACTGACCATTTGGATAAAAACTCAATTAAACCATCTTTTTCGAAATGTAAAAGTAGAGTACATGATTCTATCTGATATTTTAACTTCTTCCATCTTTAATGAATGGAACGAAAAATGCCAAAACCGAAACCAACTGATTCTATGCAACTTTTAAGCTTTTGGCCTTTAAAAATACATCATAATGTCTCAACGAGACGACTCATGCACGGATACACAATTCAAAGTAAAACTTGCATCCTCTACGGGCAACTTGCTGAAGTTTTTTTGTCAAAACTTTATTTAGAATGAAAGTGTTATCACAATGTTTCCTTTGCTTTTCTCAATTTTCTTATAAAGCAACAAAAAACTAAATCAGTCAAACCACTTTCACATTAAAACAATGCGCGAATCGAAGTCAGTTTAACTCTACTTGTGGCAATTAAATCACGGGTCAGTAAACTTTTTTTGCTCGACGTCAGTGGATCAAACAAACGTAGTGCAATGTATTACACTAAAATATTACCAATGAAACATTTAATTTACGTAGTAGAGGGGTTCAAGATATTACCTCTAAAAGACTTGTAGTGGGGATAAGGGAAAGACATTACTTCTAACATATTTATAATGGGGGAGGGGGGTTACACATTATTTATAACAGATTAGCTTTGGGGGAAGAGGTCACAGATTAGTTCTAGAAGATTTGTAAAGAAGAAGGTTGATCCGACAAAGCGTTTGTGGTAGAACGGCGTAAAACTCAAAGTTTTGTTGTATAGAACTTTTGGTTGGCATCACCGTCAACTCTCTCCGTTTAATTATCAATGCAAATCATACTATAGAACTCTTGGTTGGAATCCCCTTCAACTCTCTCCGTTTGATTATCAACGTACATCCCTTAAACTGTCCACACACTGATAGTTTCAACCAGAAATACTCCAGTGAAAAGAGTTTTACATCTGTGTAACGAGATTCGCGTTCCTGGTCTTGGCTTGTAGAATTCTAGGTTTCAGTTAGAACTCAGTGGAAACTACAGTCCAGCAATGCAGAAGAAAAATGTCTCAATGAAAGTACCTCTGAAAACAACTGCAACTCACAGTAAAACGACTCAGTATTAAACAATTTTGATATAGATTGCGTTGGGTTAGCTCAATAAATGGAATGTTGAACCTAAACTATACTGAAACAGATTTTGAAACAAAAGCCTCTTTTCTTATAATTTTGGTTAGTCAAACTAAAAGCAATAAAAAATCAAAACAAAGAAATATTATGAAGTGTTCTGTTAATGACAACAATGTTCCTGACAGGGAAATAGCCGGGATGCACGCAAGGTAGGAGATCGACTTCAAAGCTCTTATTTGAAACAATCGTAAACCTTAGCAATGTTTTATAATTCATGCAATAAATCAGAATCTTTACAACGTACCTTTAGGATACAAACACGAAGGGAGTTCAGAGCTCCATGTTCCGTTTGATAAACACGTCATCGTTTTCTTTCCTCCTATTTTCACTCCGCCATTGCAGAAAAATGTGATATTCTCTCCCTCCCACAGGCGATCTCCTATTCTATAGCCATTATAAACAATTCCTGGATCAGCACATCTTCGTCGACCTGAATATAGAAAAGATGTTTAATCGTATCTGAAAGCAACAATACCAACCTAATCCCAGGAAGAAAAGGGGTAAAACAGGAAAAAAACTATGAAAGACAAACACATACACGACGGTCTGTTCTGAGTCCACAGTCCATCAGGCTGACACAGGATGGTGTCTGGTCCAACCAGAGTGTATCCTACATTACACACATAGGTCACTGTCTCACCGGCCCAGAATCTCGTACCCAGTCTATGGCCGTTGGGTGGAGTACCTGGGTCAGAACACGAACGAGTTTCTGACAACAGAAAACAGTAGATAAAAAAGTGTTACAAATTGCATAGCATTTTGTGACTCAGTACATTGTTTACAAGGGTTCCACGCTTTGTGTTGGTACCCTGCGTTGTCAATCCATAGTCAACTTGTGAATGGACGATTATGTGTTTCAGTTGGTGATCAGATACAGTTAGTGAGCATGAATCAATCATTGTTTTTTTAAAACGCCAGCGGTTTATTCTTTGCTAAACCATACTGACGCATCCCGACGAACAGCTGTCTTGGTACGTCTTTAATGAAAGAGGAAATTTCGGGAGGGGGGGGGAGAGGGGGAGAGAAGCTGGAGCCTCAGACCTAGGATCGGGGTGGGGCTCAACCAAGTAATAAACCAACTTTTAGGGAGGGCCATGCTTTTGTTCTGGAGTCATCCTTTTAAATTTCAATCATTTTTTATGATAACCGACATAGCTTCACCTGCGTGATTTTGGTCCAAATTTAAAAGCTGCAAATAAATGTTCCAGTTGAGACTATACTAACAATAGATTTGCTTGCAATTTTGGTATTTAAAATGCTCTATATTCACACTCTGATATTAAGTAATGACTTTGATACTGCCCATATAAAAAACAAACTGTTTAATACAATTAACTTAAAGTGTATATATCGGATATTATTATTTTAGCCCTATTTAAGGTTTTCGACCTGAGGAAAACGATGGTAAAGTTCTTTTTTTAATATAAAGTCTTATTGAGCCTGTTTTTTAGCTTCAAAAGTTGCATGATTCCCGCTCATGAAGTTCTTGGCCGAGTATTGACAGCCTGGTGCCTAGTGACGTCGAACTCGGAACTACGATCATTGCTTGTTGTCAAAGCATTAATTTCAGTGATTTACCGATAGTCGACTTTTTGTCTTGTTATTTTCTTGTTTTTTACTGTTCAATAGAATCCAATGAGGAAACATTTGATAAAGAGAAAATTCCGTATGCAGCAGAGCATGTTCCGAGTTTGCCGTTTTCACAATGGAATATAGAACCCAGAACCGACGCGGGCAAAATCTCTAAACTCGTTTGAAAATCAAGGCTTTGAGGCTTAAAATGATGAGAAAAAAGTTTCGGATGGAAAAATAAAGTTCACCATTGTTTTCTTCGGGTCAAAAACGTTTAATTGTACTAAAATAATAATATCCGATATATAAACTTTACGTATTTGACAAATAAAACATTTTTTAACTTTTTTATCTTAACATTGAAAAAGAAATCCCCTTCTTCTGCCTAAACCTTTTATTGCAGTAACGATCCTCTTGTTTTGCAGGTATCTTGTTACGAAGTGCTGAATGTTAACTTTTCCATCTCACGAGTTTTCTTCGTGAATGTTTTGGATGTGAATGAGGCACCATTTGACCTGAAAATCTCCAACAACACATGTAAGGAAAATGAAAATGTCGGAATACTGGTCGGTGAATTGACAGCAAACGATCCGGACAGTTTGGTATGTGGACAGATCAGTGTAGCTTAATTTGATTTCATATTTAGTAATTTTCATTTATAAGAGTTAACTTTGCTTAAAATTGGCTCAAAAATAACATTATTAGCAAAAATCGTAAAATGACGTTGTTCAAAAACACTTTTTCACTGTTTTAAAATTGCTCAGTTCAAGAGAGGGTTCGTGTTCGGTGTTGATCTAGGGACGTTGGTAATGTGGGAAGGAAGGCAGGGAAAAAGAGGGACTATCCTAAAATTTCAGAGTGCGGGTGTAACAAAAACTTTCCAAATTTGAGCGAGTTATTCACCTAGAAAGTTACAATTTAAACTGATCCTTAGTTTTTTACTGAAAACAAGAAGTTTGTCCATTACAGTATAAAGGTTTAAGAAGCTGACTTTTCAAACATCAGAGCAACTACCGAAGGATTTGTGCTGGAAACAACTGATTTGGTCATAAACGTCTTACAGTGACGCTTGTTAATTTTAGTTGACTTTATCATAATTACATCATTCTTTTAGAACTGCTATTTGTTCGAGTACAGTCAATACTTTTAAGTATTTCCGGCAGGTGAATCAGTAGTGACTTCTCTCGTTGTCGTAACTTAATCTTGTTTCTTTCATCACTATTCCATCTTTTTTTAGGAATAACTTTAATCAGTAATCTACTTTCATGTTTACAACTCATTACTTTAATAGGCGCAAGGGTGTTGGTGTAGAATTTTAATTTGATACGCATTTGATCGTATTCACATGTAAAAATGCGCAATATAAGTCTTAAATATTAATATTATTATTGGTTATTATTATCATCATACAGTTCTTATTGTTTATTTCAGGAAAGCGGCTATGCGAACCTTACATTTAGAATTATCTCCCAGACTCCAAACACGGAAATGTTTCGTCTCTCAAGCAGTAGTTTGGTTACAAATGGCACCTTTGATTATGAGCGCCAGCGTTACTATAATCTTACTATTGAAGTACGAGACAGCGGTTCACCTCCACTTCGTACAATTATAAATATTTCGATTCAGGTTAGTTTCAATGCATGGCCGATTATAACGTTTCGTGGTATGGTATATTAGTAATATACGAAATTACATATAAAACTATTTTTGATTTTCCAGTGAATGATAGTGGTCACATATAAATTCAAAAGGGAGTCAAAGGAAGGAGTCCTTTCTCTTGGAAAAAACTTGTTGATCAAGTTGATATTGTAAAAAATTTACCTCAAGTATGAGTGTTTAGATGAAAAACGAAAACCAAGCAAAACGTTAACAACGATAAAATTATATTTTCCTGTTACACATCCTATGAAAACAATAATGCTAGGGCTAAACAGTTTAGTAATTTTTAAATCAACAGTTTTTGTTAAAATACATGCCACATTTTTATCTTTTGAGAGTGCTCGAGGTTTTGTTCACACCACTTTTTGAATCGACGTTTTAGATTCTGGATGAAAACGACCCTCCTACTTCAGTTGCTCTTAACCATTCTAAAATCTACGAGAACTTGCCTGGTCACTCTTTGGTGGGTGTCTTGGAGACAGTGGATCAGGATGCCGGACAGACACACACTTACACGCTGGTCGATAGAAATGGTAAAGTAAAAATATTTTCTTTCCAATCTTCCAACTTTCATGTTTCAGAGTCGTATTTTAAATAAGTTTTAAATGATATGAACAGATTAGTAGATGGATATACAGATAAATGTTAAAAGCTATAGGTAAATAGTTAAAAGAAATGACAAGTCTTCTCGTATCACTTTTTTTAATCGAAAGGCAGCTGCTCTGTTTGTATGTATGCATGTATGTAGGTGTAGGTATAATATATAGGTAGTTATGTAGGTATTGCGCATGCATTTAAACAGGTAGTTAAGTAAAGAAATGTTTTTTTTATGTTCATGATTGTCGTACTACTATTACTTCAAAGACTATGACGTAAATCTTCAATGTTTTACAGATACTTTTGTTATCAGTGGCAACATGTTGTTAGCTAAACCGCTAGATTACGAACAAGGAAATACGATTAATGTCACAGTGAGAACAGAAGACGACGGGTCACCTCCAAGGTCAACTGAGGTATGCAATATATTAGTTCCCCTTAGAAGGTGTTTTCCTAAACCTCTAGAATTTTTAGGCAAGAAATGTTGTGTAAAAACGTATCTCCAGCATTAAACATCAGTACAAACACTTTCAGCACTATTTAAATTTGACATAGAAAAACACGTTTGTCAATTATTATTTTTATCTTGTGATGCTCTTTTTTTAAAACATTATTAGATTCCGCTATCCTTTATTTTCACCTTCATCTTTGAAAATGAACTTCATCTTCTTTTTCTTCTTTACTTTCCCTTCTTTAACTTCAATCGTACCTTATCCCTAAGCTTTTCCTTTACCATTTACCTTTACCAATTACCTTTACCATTTACCTTTACTAATTACCTTTACCATTTACCTTTCCATTTACCTTTACCATTTACCTTTGCTTTTGCTTTCACTTACACATTTATTTTTTTTCTACACTAATCCTTTACTGTTACATTTATCTTTACTTTTATATTTGTATTTGATTTTACCATACGTTTTACAATTTTTTCACCTTAATCTTTTCCTTTTACATTAATTTACTTTTACCTTTACCGTAATCTTTACTTAAGACCCTAACTTTTTAATTTTACAATTATCTTTCATTTTCCTCTTTACCTTTTCCTTCAACAGTACTTTTAACTCCATCTTTCTAAAGACGGTAAGGGGTGCTACAGATAACTGACACACTTCACTTTCTTATCCTCTTTAGACGATGCTTAAAATATCAGTACTGGACCGCAACGATCCGCCAATCCGTATAGAGGTAACTTCCCAATATATGCAAGTACTGGATAACAATTCCGTGGTAACCATCAAAGAAAACAGCCCTAGTTCTATGCCGCTGGCTAATCTTACCGTTGATGATCAAGACATTAACCAACACCACAGTTGGACGTTGCTAAGTGGGTCAGAACTGTTCGATATTCTTCTTGTTAACTTGAGCTCATCAGTGTTACGGGTAAAACAAGGCGCCATTTTAAATTATGAGGTACAAAAAGAGCATCCAATTTCAGGTAAGATAGCAACCAAATATTAATATTAAATTGCTTACCGGGCCAACCTTTAGTAACGAAAAAGCAAAGTCTAAGAATTAGAAAGATTTTGAATCTTAAATAATCTTGTTTAATAAAAGAAACTAAGCCTTAGTTTGGGCACATTCTTTCGAAACCCTTAATTAGACAATTTTACTTATTTCTTTCTCTATTGGGGAATGGGCTCATTAACAAGTGTTTTTTTTCTGGTCTGCCGATCTATCTGCGTCTGACCTTGAGTTGATATGCAGTTTTTTTTGCTATCTCTCTGCAGTTTTTTCTCCACGTTTCCTTACTTCTATCTTTGCATTTCCTTCTGGCGTACATATTTTGTTATTCATACGTGCTTCTTCTCATCCATTTTAGCCCCTTTACCTGCTCTGGGTGAGCACGGTTGGCGCAGTTGGTAAGATTTTTGTATTCCGACCAAAAGGTCCCCAATTCGATCCCAGCTGTACCGAGATTTGAATATTTGTGTGACCTTCTTTTCCGTCTACGCTGACCCAACTTTCCATTCTTTCGGAGTAGATGAATAAGTACCACCGTTTGCTGAAAGCTAGTCTGCAATGGATTAGTGTCCCGACCAAGGGGAGTCAAAACCTTGCACCCGCTTAATACTACAGAGACCGAAGATTAGCCCCAGTTACATGGGTCACCTGTGGCTTTTGAAGGATCTAGCTTTATCACGTATACGTCCCTTTTTCTTCAGAAAGGTCCCTAACATTTTCACATGGCCCTTTGTCATCATTAGTTTTTTACAGCGGAGACCACTTTGGAGTTAAACAGCCTGTCTTTTTTTATCCAATCTGTGTGTTCTAGAAAAATGTCAATTTATTGCAATTGTTTCATTGCCCAATCTTCTTCTAGTATCTTTGTTCGTTCAATACGAATTACATTTAGATTAATCGTAAAACTCCCATTTTGTTACAGGAGAAAAATCTCGCTTCTTTCATATTTTCAGGGGAATACTGTTTATCTCTTAAACAATAAGTCAAAAAACATATGCTAACAGAAATTCATGTCCCAAGTCTATGAATGTATGCTGAATCCTTTATATTTAGCGTTACACAGCAATAGTAGTTTAAACTTTTTAATGTTTTTTCCCTGTACTCCTCCAGTTTCAATACAGTGCAGCGATGCTGGTAGCCCTTCTTACTCGGTGAATGTAACTCTACTGGTGTCCTTAACAGATGTAAATGAGGCGCCGACAAATTTCAGTTACAGCAATCAACTCGCAGTTATGGAGAATTCCCAATATGGCACAGTAATTCCTGGAAGATTTTCTTGTGTTCAGTGGGACTCAGAAGAGAGAGAATGTAGTTTTCAAGTCGTAGGAAAGTATGCTAATGTTTTTAAGGTAAATATTCAAGCGTTCTGAATTGTAAGATATATATGTATATATGATGATGTACGTTATGCCCTTGAAGTATTGTAACCTGGTAAGGGCTGTACTTGTTAGATGTGGGGTATTACTTTGATATATTGAGT
This sequence comes from Zoanthus sociatus, assembly GCA_025331085.2. Classification (NCBI taxonomy): domain Eukaryota; kingdom Metazoa; phylum Cnidaria; class Anthozoa; order Zoantharia; family Zoanthidae; genus Zoanthus; species Zoanthus sociatus. Next base: position 9,549 of record JAOBAY020079850.1, read on the forward strand.
ATAGCTACATGTTCAATATACATTTCTACGTGGCTAACAACTTATTCTTTTCACTGGGTACTTAACCCTTAGCCTATTACCAAAACACGTGCTAAAAAATTGTTTCTACGTACTAGGTGAACAAGAATAACTCTTTGGAAGTAATAAATTCTACGGCGATCGACTATGAGTCCATTGCTCCAACGACCATCTTGATGATCGCCGTCAAAGCCACCGATAGCGGGCCACATCCATTAAGTGTCCTGTCACGTTACTTCTATATCTCAGTGCTGGACGCCAACGAGCCTCCGTCAGATATCAAGATTCGACAGTCTTCAATTTTAGAGAATGTATCTATCGGATATTGTTTGGAAATCACTTGTTATAATCCGGAACCTTATCAAAAACTTAATTTTACCCTGTTGACGACATACAATGATACGTTTGTGATGCGAGAAACTTGTGGAAACAGAACAAGAAGATCTACTTCTGTGTTTCTGTCTGTAGCGGCTGACCTTAACTATGACGTAAAAAGAACCTACGATTTCATGATTGCAGTGGATGATGGTTATAATGGCAACCTGACAGAACTGGTTTCATTGAACATTTTAAGAGTCGACCCTTGCCCTCAAGTAACTGATTGTCACGTGAACGCCACATGTTATAGAATTGATAAGCGTAAACATAAATGTGTTTGCAACCTTGGTTACGCTGGGGATGGATATGAAACATGCACAGATATCGACGAATGTTCAGGGAATCCTTGTGTAGTTGGGAATTGCACTAACCTTCTCCATAACTACACGTGCGACTGTCCGAATGGTTACAAAGTTTCTTACTCGCTTCTTCCCCTTCCATTTTACCTTGACTGGATGAAGAATAGCTATGAGAGTTGTTTACCACAGTGTGAAGAAATAAATGAATGCGAGGCCAGCCCTTGTAAAAACGGCGCTGTGTGTACGGATAGCCTAAATAACTACACATGCAGCTGTCCGGCTGGCTTTAACGGTAGAAATTGCTCTACAAACATAGATGAGTGTCAAGTTTATGGCTGCAATGGTCATGGTAGATGTACTGACGGCATCAACACCTTTACATGTAAGTGTAGTGATGAATACAGCGGAACGCAGTGTCAGCGACTAAAACGTCATTGCCATCCAAACCCATGTGAAGGAGAAAATATGGTGTGCGTTCAACCAGCCAATTGGAAAAACTCCTCTCCTCCACCTATGTCAGAGCTATGCGCTCTAAATAGTTCTGTCATCCAATTAGTCTTCCCAGTGAAAAGTTTCACTTACAACTGTAGTGTTTTCTAGATCGTTTAATGATCGATTCTTATTGTCATATTGCAGAACACGCTCAAACACTCGCTACATGATTACACCACGAGGTCACTAATTATGTGAATTAATTATCATATATTACA
>JAOBAY020079860.1:0-2500 GCA_025331085.2 Zoanthus sociatus
GCAATGCTTCGACCAATTCGTTTAAAACTTTAGAATATGTTTGTTTCATACTTACTAAACATATTGGACTCAAAAAAAAGAAAATCTAATTTTGGGTTTATTTGACCTTTAATTGTAATACAACCGCAAGAACTTGAATGTAATCCAAAAAATGCTCCAAAAGTGGCTTTGCACGAATCGATTTCTAGCAACGCTCGTATGAACTGGGAAGACTCGCATTATACCATAAGGTCAATGGCTATCTGCAATTGATAATTGTCTTTTAAGTCACATCCAACGAGCATTCCCCTCACTACTACATGAGGTAATGACACATTTTCTGCGAAACATGGTTTTGTGTTTTCAGATGAACAAGGTCAGTGACAACAAATTTCCCAGCTATCAGAGCATTGAGATCTTTCTATGTGTCAATATAGCTGACCGGAACGAGAAATTCTAACTACAAAGGTTAACGCAATTAACTACAAAGTTGTAATGTTATAGCTTTGTCTGTTATTGTTTTTGGGTCAGGGTGAAGAAAGGAAGAAAGAAAGCTTTTTGTGATCACTGCCTTGCGCATTTCGTTGCTGTCCGGCAGCCTAGTCGAACGCGCATGCGTATGGTCGTTCCTTCAGTCTGCTTAAGGAAAGATTGACTGCTTTTGGTATATTACGGCTCCATTTTTTTAAATTCATGATCAATGAAAACCCACAATTAACTGCACCATGAAAGATAATTCAAGAGCTGTTCAAATATAGATGCAGCGACCAAATCGTAGGCTAGTTATTTTATAGATATAGAATCATGCGCAAATAAGAACTCTGTACGAGAGTTAACCGCTTAACGTCCGAGCGCATCGAACAAGTTAAACCTTTTTAACACAAAAAGGAAAAAATTCTCCAAACTATTATGCAATTTTCTTTTAATAATGTAAAATCTTCACAACTTAAACAAAAACTATTTTTAAACTTTTTTATATTAAAAGGTGAAAGTGACTCGTTAAATCATACAAATGAAATGCAAGGTCAAATAACTTCATGGATGAAAACCTCAGTACAATAACTGAATACAAAGACCAAAATAGACATAGGTTTGATTAAAAACTTGGCAACAACTGAACAATAGGAAGGGGTCAACAAACGTTGAACTTACTCTTGTCTTTTTACACTCTTTTCAACGGCTATCCGAACGAACACGCTTCCACTTTCTGACTTCATTTTAGGTTTCATATTTGGGTTTGTTGTCTGTTTCCATTTAATAATATAAACCTAACTTAAACAGTTCAACGAGGAAAAAAAAAGAACGAAAAACTCTTAAGAGGGAAAATGAACTAGGCCACGAGTGCCTGAAAGGGCAAAAACATCGGGAGCTGATTGGTTAAAATCGGTTATCAAACATGAAGGAATAAAAACCATATCATCACTTTTAGTAAGATTTCCTTTCTCTCGGTTTTCTATCAATCGGTATTTATAATACTTTATTTATGAAAGCTAAACGTGTATATTTTATAATAACAGAGTCAAGCTGTGTAATGACACGGTGCAATAGAGTCCTTGAACTCAAACTATGCTCGCGCGGCTCAATGTTGCGACTAATGAAATAAAAATATACGTGGAATTTTAAACATCCATATGGAGATCAATAGTCCGAGGAGAAATACCGACTGAACCATGTACACTGTTCGTGATTCTCTTCGTCAGCTACAAAATTAGCTACTTGCATGATACATGTTAAATAAACCTTCAATATTTAAAAATACTTAATTTATACCGAAGCTAAGAAGGGATCCATCTTATAAAACAGAACTGGACTGGGTAAAATTTCCGTATGGGGGCGTAGTATTGTTTTTAAATCATACAACTAAACCTTACCTAGTCCCTAACTTTTATAGTTATACGCGATAACTGCATGCATAAATAAGTATAGGCCCCAGTATGGAAATTATCCCCTGAAGTGCAATCTTTTAGGAAGCAGCTATTGCATTGACATCACCTATCCTAGCTAAATCGGCTTTGTAAGTCAAGTAACATTTTTCAATGTTATATTTCTACTCACTTACGAATTTTTAATCAGATACACTGACAGAAGTAATGGCGAAACATGTCTGTAATTAAAAAAGCCGTGATTTTCATCAGGTATTTTGTAAACAAAGAAAAAGCTGTCGATAAATTTAGTTTACACAACTAATTGTTTGGAGCCCACGTGAAACCGTGGAACCAAGAAGAGTCCTATCTAGAACGCTTTAGTTATTAAACCTATATAGGATTAAAAATCTATGTAAAGACTTTTTCCTTTTGCTTGCCCGGTTTGTAGCATGCACCAGTTCTGTTCAGCGGTTGCCATATACGGATTTTAGCGGTTGTTTGATCTTCGTGTATTCTTTCTGGATATGATTCAAAGTTACAACATGGTTTGGAATTCAGGCTAAATTTAACAGATTATTTCCGTGCTGGAGCGTACTCATTTATGCATGCAGTTTCATTGCGTAAATTACTATATATCTAAAAGTCAGGGTTTGAGC
>JAOBAY020079860.1:7500-10952 GCA_025331085.2 Zoanthus sociatus
GTTGTAAAAAGAAAAATTCAAGCAAAATACTCATCTTTTCATCAAATCCAGCACATCCTTTTGAAGTTATAACAACTGAATTTGCAACAAAAATTTTAGTTATTGTATATTGTTAATTCTTAATGTCCTATTCAACATTTTTACGCTTTCTAAAACGGTCTTTAAAAAAGTATATTAAACAGCACACGCCCTAGCAACCGTACTATAATGACAAATGATTTACCGCCCATCAACGCCTTGTGAAACAGAACTTATTAAATTCGTGTGGATAGAGTTGTAACTCTAAAATAGGAGTACTAAGGAAACAAACATCATTTCTCATAGTTTTTACTCCAAAAAGGTATTAGAATCTTCTATGTAAAAAAAGTCACGAACTCTTCAATTACAGGAGGGTGTTGGACTAATAAAAGCTAGCTAGCTTGAAAGGTGTTTTTAGCCCATATATCTGAATTGTTTCAGTATTGTGTCTATTTGTTGAGGAAAACTTTGTAGAACCTACCTGTTGTTGATCGCCTTTCCACTTTATATGTTATTTTCTGAATTCAACAAATTTCTTACGTAGAAAAGTTATATCTTAAATTAACCGATTTTTCCTTTCAATATGAGAGAGGGTAAAATATAATCGTAAAAAAACTCCTTTTTTTGAAAGCAACCGCAGAAAGAATCGAAACAGTTTCTCGCTGTATTTCTATCGTTTGTTACGAGCCTATAAATATAATAATAGTATAAAAGTAACTTTTAGCTTGACTAACATAAACAATACTATTTAATTATAAATTCGATCTCACAGCATTCTTTTCAATTTAACTCTCTCGTCTTACTAGTATATACTACAAGGGCTTCACCACCGACAAAAATGTAGCTAGCCTAAATTAGCTTAGGAGAAAATTTAGTTTAGGTTACGAGACCTAAACTAAATTTGTTTTTAAACTATATTAATTTTCTATTTGGCTGTTTACAAAGTCCTTTCAAACATTTTCAATTTTTTTTTTTGATGTTGTAGTTCGGATTATTGATTCATAAACTCTCAGTAAATGTTTGAGCAGATCGGCGTAGTTAATTAATTAGCACGATGCTTGCACACCTGTTGTTTAAAACATCATTAACGAGAAAACAGCAACAGGTGAGTTTTCTACGCGCTATACGGTTGCTTTGAGCAAAGTGGCCCCCAGTCGGGCAAAAAATCAACAAAATTTTTCTATAGCAGGTCATGTTTTCCGTTAACCGTTAAATCCTTCATGTGCACGAGTTAGTCATGACAGATTTTCTTCTATGTGTTATGTCTTTGTAATTTACTAGTTTAGATACACCTTTTTTTTTAAAAAAAAATTGCTTTGGCACATACTGACCATGGCGAAGAACAACAGCAAACAAGCGACATTGAATCTGAATTTTCGCTTCTTGACTACCGCCAAGGTATACTGACAAAAAAGAATTCGAAGGAAGTTTAAATTAACAAATATATTCAACAGCAGTTGCAACTGCTTCAACATATGTTTTAAAAAAATGCAACCTAGCATAGTTCCCTGCTGTGAAGTACTGAGTGTAATTGTTTTTACAAACGAAAACATTTTACTGTTATCAAAAACTTAGCTTTTTCGTTTGGACCACTGAACGACTCCAAGTACAATCGCTAAAATGGAAAATTTTCAGGCGGCTATTTTCACCGTATTCCTGTTTAGTGGACGCAAAACATTTGGGGTCAAGAAAACGAAAACCCGAGTTTATTTAAAACACTTTGATTCATTTCGTTATAGTTTCAGTGACTACAGGTGCAATAACAGAGCGATTATACTTGAATACGCAAAGACCAAGTAAATATTTAATATCGTGCATTTTGTTAATTTTTAAAAACCAAAATAATATAATTTTTATGCAGAACTTTGTAGATTTTAAAGCTTAAACTGCTGCACGAGATGGATTCCGGAAATTTAGAACATAACTTTGAACAAACGTTTTACCCTTTTTTATGTATACCATCTTCCGGCTGAAAACATTTTCATGAATTAATATCTTAAGATTTTGATTTAGCTCCAAATATACTTCGGTATAATAAACACGCTTTTTTTGTAAGAGCAACTCAGTATACGAACAATGAGGATCAAATTGGCCGAAAATTAAGAATATTAATCTAAGAACAAGCTCAGGCTGAGGCTGGAAAAAAGTGAAAGTGTTTCTGGTTGAAACTTTACTGAATTTTTGTAATTTACGCTCGCTTTGCAGTGCAGTAAAAACACAGAAGCACCGTTTCCCATTAATGTTAATATTATTATATCTCCTGTTGTCCCAAATGATACACGTAATCATGTAATATTAAAAGTTCCTTGTTAATTTTAGATAAATGTATAGAGATCCCCGCAAAATACAAACTATCAGCATTGTTTTTCAATGCAGACCTTGTCTTTTTGTTTTGATTTCTCAATCTCATTATTTCAAACCGCTCACAGAAGTAAGAACAAATTAAGAACAAATTGAGGCTGAAGTAGCCAAAAACATTAAGAACAATGAGCCTCGGCAAAATTTACTGGTTTTATAAAAAACAGCGTGTATTACATTACCTTCAATCAATCATTCGGTGCTCCAGTCTAACATTTGGAGAGATGGCGTTTTTTTATAAAGGCAACATTTTAGAAACTAGTGTTCAAAGGGCAAGTAAAATACACGAATAATGTCATTCTACGGAATTTTATGGTCTTTTTCTATATTTTTAAATTAAAAAGTCTAATATTTGGAAAAGGCTACTTTTCTTTTATATTTTGAGGAGTTTCGCCTCAAAAATTTTAAAAAGCGTTTTATACAAAATAGAAGCCTGATATCCGAGTACATTTATTCGGAAAGGAAAAATGCACATATTGCCATAGATGGCAACCCCAAAACTTTGAAAAGCGGGAAACATTTGTATTAGTTGACTTTTATCAAATTTGTTGTGGTCGACATACAAATAATTGGTTCTCACATTGTTTCAGTTTGACAATGGAGTGGAGTCTTTACCAATCCATGACAGGATACCAGGATGACCGCTGACAGCTTGTGCACTATAGATATCGCCTAATATAAAACGGTCTGTTCAAGGTTTGACCTTTGTTTTGCGAGAGTAATGTATTGACCCACTCGAACTTTCTAATATTATGACCCTCGATACTGTTGTAAGTCCTCAAGTATCAAATAAATACACGATTTTTATTATATAACAACAACTTTATAAGAACGATAAGGCTCGGATTGGTCAAAAATTAAGAACAATTTAAGAACAAGCTCAACCTGAGGCTGTGAAAAAGTAAAAACGTTTCCATTTCAAATTTTACTGAATCTTCAAACCGCTCACAGAAACAAGAACAAATAAAGAACAAATTGAGGCTGAATCAGCCAAAAAAATTTAATTAACAAATAAAGAAGCATAAGCCGTGTATTAGACTGTGATAAAACACGACGGGCATTTGAGAACACGAGGG
>JAOBAY020079871.1:0-18888 GCA_025331085.2 Zoanthus sociatus
ATGTCACTTTCTAAGAATTATAAGGTAAAGCATGCATATAGTATAGCCATGAACATTAAAAATTGCAAACATTACATTATATCTTCTCATATAGGAGAAAAACATACATTTTATTTTAGTAATAGTTACACTGTACATCAAAACTGATTCCAAGGTTTTTGAACACAAATCACAGTACCAGGCATGCCATAACCTGCAATCATTACAGGTTATGGTATGGCACTTCGATTGCGACTTTGTTGAATGGTAAAAGTTTATGATTTTATTGCAATAATGCATGATATATACCGTTAAGCCGCACTCAGTATTAAGTCGCACACCCTCCCATTTTGACAAAGATAGCTGAGCGGCTTCATGAACGGTTTGTTTCCGAAAATACTCCGTTTTAAGCCGCATCTCGTTTTTTAGGAGCAGAACTTGCTTAATAAACACGCAACAAAATGACCTAATTTTAAAACAAAGTTGTTTTCACGCAAAAACGTTGAAACTGTGCATTCATTCAGTTGCAAATCTGCACAAAATGATTTTAGTCCAAAAGTAAACAGGAATAGACTCCTAAGAATGTTTTTAAATTTCATTCAAGCTAAAAATACAAAATCTGTGGCGCTCGTTTTTGGATTTCTATGCTTCTTTCACTGGTGCAATTTGGTCAATCCTTATATGGAGTTGTTTACAATTTTCATGATCCAAAAGTCAAGGAAAACCATTAAAGTGCGCGCGTATACTTGGGTCCCGAATTTTGTATATGTTTCGGCTATACTTCTTCGTTTACACAAAAATTGAAAACAAATACATGATATCAAAAAACGTCAATTCGCACAAATATAATTTTTGATTCACAAGTTCAAAAAATCGGTTCGCAAATTGCGAATTGCGATGTGCTAGTTCGAACCCTGTGAATTACTGTTTAGTTGTTAATGTTGTGTTTTTGTGCGGCCTGATCGTGAATTCGTGTTTCTAATCATGAATTTTGGATGTCAAAAATTTTAGTTCAGGAAAAACTCAGTTTTAAGCCGCAACCCCCAATTTAGACAAGTGCTTTTGCAAAGTTACTCGTCCAAAGGCTGAACTAACTCGTCTCAGACGACCGAAAGTCAATTGCCCTGTGATATTCCCGAAACTAAGACTATTCGTAATAATATTTTCAGCCTAAAATCAGTTAAAAAATAAGAATATACAGCCTCTGTGAGTCTGTCCCAAAAACAAAAAATAAGAACAATGAGTCTTGGCAACATTTACTGGTTCTTATAAAAAAATGCCTGCAATTGTAAACTGTATAATATTGTTTCTTTCTCTGTACGGAAAAACTAGCCAACAGAAAGAAAAAAAACTAAACTCGACACAATAAGCTAAAATGAAGACCAGTACAGTAAATCAATTGTATGTTTGTCATTCAGTGCTGAATATCCCGACCAGCTGTCGATGAAGGGCTTTATTTCCTTGAAGCAACTCATGAAACGCCAAAGGCTTCCGTCATTTCTGTTTTGACAAAGTTCCTGGTGTCAATCTTCGATTCACTAGACATTCTAGAATGCATGATTGCCCGATAAGTAACCGTACTAAATCGACATTTTATCTTCTTCCAATACAAAAGACCTTCAGAATTGAACGATTAATTTCGCCTTGAAGAAGTATTTTTTCTTAAGGAATAGCTAGTACTTACTGTTAATACTAGACTGCCGGAGTGCTTGGCTCATCAATGCTGAACTGATCGTTTCCTTGTCTGCGGTAGCCCTCGGCTAACAATTTATACACCTTGCAAATTTGAAAATGTTGTTTCTCCGGCTGTTGATTTTATACGTTTTCTTGCTTTTTCTCTTTCGTACTATCTTGCTTTGCTTGTGTTTCATCCTGTAATTTCACCCACTGATATCTTCCTTCAAGAGGTGTTTCGGTTTCAAAGTTAAAATTCCATTTTTTTGTTTTATCTTCTATATCTTTCTCCATTGTTTTACAACAATCTTCCTTGTTACTTTCGTGATCTGGTTTTCCGAACAGGCAACGTCGAGCGGTGAATGTTCTGGGTTCTGTCATCCCTTCAAGTTAAAATGTTGTACGAGACAAAGGCAAAAGACAGCAAAACTCCGATCTTGAAGAAAACGGATAAACGTGGCTGGGACAATCCCCAGTTCAGAATGGTCAATATATTTGTTTTGATTACGTAATTGTCTCGGTTCTCTCTGCTTTCAAAAATGCCACGAAGTACATGAATAATAATAGACTCTCAACATCGAAAGATATCAAAAACTTACTTCTGTGTTTAAACGCTGAAACTCATTTAGAAAGGAAAACGAATCATTGTAATCATTAGGTATAATAGGATTTACGTATATACGCTGGCAGTAAGCTTACTTTAAATTTGCCAACAAAAAACATAAGGCCCCATAGAAATAAAAGTTTAGTTTGTCATCCTGTCCAGCTGAAAAGTGTCATGCGCGCATATTTTTTTAATTTTTGTATGTCCTTGTTTTGCTGCAGCATTTTTTAAAGCAATAAAAGAGTCAATAAACTTAAACATTTATTTTATTTTATAGACAACCACAACACAAGCTGTGTTCCTACAATGTCATTTGAATATTTATCAAGGTCTCTACATTTCCTAACGTTGTAACAGTTATTTTAAAACATTATCTAAATTTAAATCCCTATCAATACCATTTTCAATTACTTTTCCATTTTTTTAAAAAAAGCACTTGTGCTCGAGTTTTCCTGATCGCCAGCATCTTGAAACACCACGTGGCAGACAGTATAGGGGCCGATCTTTTAAGTTTTGATGACATGGAAGGTGGGTGATTTAGAAAAAAATTCCTGCACGGCCAGAAAATCTGGAAAAAAAAATCATGCACATAAAAAAAATTACTAAAATCTTTGGGTTTTTTTCACGAAATAAAATGCCGCCGCTTAATTAAGGACTAAAAAAATTTCTTGCAGAAAAAAATCACCCCTACCCCCTCAAAATTCAAATAGTCGGCCCCTTAGGGACATTTTTACCAAGTTGGCAATTAAAATTTGCCAAACACGGGAAATAGCAATTAAAATTTGCAAAAACCCGGGAATTGGCAAACAAATAATTTTTGTTCTTAGTAGTTTGTGTTCACAATAATATTGTTCATTACGATAGTCAAATTTTTAAGAACTTTGCGTTGAATTCGGAGGCCACTTTGGTATAATTCTGTTATCCATGAAGAATATGAAATTACTCATAGGATGCCCTTTTCTCGTTCTGGTTTTTAAAGATGCCCCCTTTTCATGTTCCGGCTTTTAAAGATATCCCCCTTTTGCGTTCCGGCTTTTAAACACTCCCCCTTTTGCGTTTCGGCTTTTAAACATTCCCCCTTTTTGCGTTCCGGCTTTTAAAGATATTCCCCTTTTGCGTTCCGGCTTTTAAACATTCCCCCTTTTTGGGTTCCGGCTTTTAAAGATTCTCCCTTTTCGCGTTCCTGTTTTTACCGTTCCCCGTTCCTCTATTTCTCGCTCCATGTTTTAAAGATAGCCATAAGAAGTATGTATCCACTCTTACAGAAACTTCATTACCACAGATAAGATATCTATTTATTGATTTATTTAAAAGATAAAATAAATCGACGCAATACATGGATTTCTTGTTGCAGTTTCCCCGACACAAAAGCAACATGCAGCAAAAATAGGCAGCAGACACGTGTACGATTGGCGTACCTTTTGTTAAAAATATTCTTAAAATTTCCAACTTTAAAGCTAGATATGTAGTACAAGGTATATTCTTTTTTAAAAAACAAAGAGTGAACTAGAAAAAGCTATTCTTAGGTCTGTTACAATTATCACTTTATAATATGACATTTTAACACTTTGTCATGGCTGTACACGTCAAATGACATAATTTTATTGATAAATTCTCCCAGCTACTGTAAATCTCAGTTTTTTTCTAAAAGTTTTGTGGGAGAATTTCGCTTTTCATCTTATAGAAAATATTATACTTAATGAAATTAGTAAATCTCATTACCAAAATATGTATCATTTTGTATGAGATATGTAAGGAGAATTGACATGCTGATATATTGTTTAGGGTTGGAATACATTACTATATTATAGGGAGATGGTGTTTAAATCTCTCATTAAAAAGTTTGGCTTGTGAACTTCGAAAAACGTGAAAGTGACGGTACAGTGATGGTCCAGTAGACTGTCTAATATGTAACACAAAATGTTTCAGTCAACACTGAGTTCATTTAACTTATGGTTCATTCGCTCGTTGATTTCATTTAAAGTTTAAATGAATTTAAAAACACTACCGAAAAATGCAATCAAAGTATTTGAACCAAATCTTGTCACTAAAGGGCAAATACTTGAAATTCGTTTTTCTTCCTTGAGTTTTTTCACTTATTATCAGACATTTTTCGTTCAAATTAAGTAAAACATTTGCTGTAATTTTACATCCGTCGAACTTTGATTTGTTTCTAAACGAAATATCAGGCGATTTTAAATCGTGTTTATATTTAGCCTCTATGTAAGTCTCACGATTGCGCATTTCTGCAGTGCAATAGACCGTGTATTTGTACATATTTGTTTGAGGAAATATTTTACAGATATTGTAACCTGACAAAGTGGATTATTTCGTTTATTTTGTCAGTAGAGTAATTAAAAATGAGATAAGTATCTGAGCCCTGTGGGCCATTTGGTTTCGAGTGTGTCGGTACAAGTTCAAACATGCTTAGCTAACGGAAATATTCTTGAGACAATTACGTAAGCAAAACAAATATTTTGACCAGTCAGAACCGAGGATTGTCCCGGTCAAGATAATTCATTTTCTTCAAGATCGGAGTTTTGCTGTCTTTTGTCTTTGGCTAGTACAACATTTTAACTTTAAGGGATGACAGAACCCAGAACATTCACCGCTCGACGTTGCCTGTTCGGAAAACCAGATCACCAAACAATCGAGAGAAACAAGGAAGATTATTATAAAACAATGGAGAAAGATATAGAAGAGAAAACAAAAAAATGGAATTTTAACTTTGAAACCGAAACACCTCTTGAAGGAAGATATCAGTGGGTGAAATTACAGGATGAAACACAGGCAACCCAAGATAGTAAGAAAGAGAAAAAGGAGGAAAAACGTTTAAAATCAACAACCGGAGAAACGACATTTTCAAATTTGCAAGGTGTATAAATTGTTAGTGATACCGCAGACAAGGAAACGATCAGTTCATTGATTGAGAAAAGCACTCAGTCTAGTATTAATAGTACTAATTATTGGCTATTGCGTAGGAAAAAATACTTCTTCAAGGCGAAATTAAACGTTCAATACTGAAAGTCTTTGGTATTGGAAGAAGATAATATGTCGATTTAGTACGGTTACAAATACGATATAAATTTTATCGACTGCGGGCAATCATGCATTGTAGAATCTCCAGTGAAGATTGACTCCAGGAACTTTGTCAAAACAGAAATAAGGGAAGCTTTGGCGTTTCGTGAGTCGCTTCAAGGAAAGCCCTTCATCGACAGCTGGTCGGGATATTCAGCACTGAAAACAAAGATACAATTGATTTACTGGTCGCTGTGCTCCTCTTCAGCTAAGAACACGTACTTACAGTGAAACTAATACTGTTACACTGCTCGTCTCGTGAAAAAGATAAAAAGATCAGCATTGTCATGAAAGCCAAAAAGCTGACACAAGTTCTATAAATTTTCCGTCAAAGTACACACTCAAAATTTCACTCAGAAGTTTCCTTAAAGTACACATTTGCATTTAATTGAGTCTATCTTCAGTTTTATCTTGTTTTTATAAAGCAGTTGGTTTCTTATGAGCGTATATGGTAAAACAGGACTTGATAATTCAATTTTACAATACTCAATAGTATATTTATAGGGTATAGTATGTTTCATTATTACAAAGTACATCACGAGTGTCGCAAACAATATTTTGTTACTATCTTATACTGAAAATGCTTCAGTAGCAGCTCCGCACTTTGGATAAATCGTTTCAAAGTAAATATGTAAATATTTGAACAAGAATTCACTTGAATTCACGCGAATGATTGAATATTTATGCGTCAACCGTGAGAACACTAGCTATCTTATATAATCTTTAATAAAGTTACTGAAAGATGAATGACTTCAATTTCTGTGCCAATGATTTAATTTTACTAAGCTATTCATTAAAAACGGAGCAGCTTGGACCATTTGAAAGAAAATCCTTCATCGACTGTGTGTTACGATTTTTTTTATTTGTGCATGTCATCTAAATATCTAAATATGATTTTAAAATCGTTTACAGAAATACCTAAGTCCGACGTAACATTTGCTTGTTTGCATGATAATTATTTTTACCCACATGCAGAAGAATGGCTGTTTTTTTTGCTTTTTATCGAGTCGATTAAAGTCTATTGAGCTGTCGGATATATACTCATTAAAACTGATTCTTTCTCAAATTTGTATACACTTGATTGCTCTAGCAATTGATGCGAGGTGTATTTGTATTTAAACCGTAACATCGGTTTAAAAAACACAACATTTTGAATTTGCGAAATTGACCAGTATTTAGGTTAGCCAATTAACAAAATCTGCATTTTGTGTGCTTTGAATAAAACTGAGGGGCTTACTTGATTTCATTGTCTAACAGTTGCTATAAAAATTTAGTTTTCTTTATATTTTTTTCCTTATGTTTGACTCAACTAACCCACGTTATGTTGTCACTGTTTTGAAAAGTCTGGCGCGCTCTCGTTCTTGGTGGCTGTGCGAGAGTGACAAGGCGGACTACTGAGATTTCAGGTTATACATTCACTCACTTCAGCCGGAATGAATTATTCTCAAAAGCGAAAATAAAGATGCCGTCGATAAAAATTTGAATTATATCGCCATACAGAACAACGAGTCCTTTCAAACGCGACTTAAATTCCCCTTCAGATCAAACACTGAAAGTCAGCTGATACAACGTATTTGTAAACCTATCATCCCAAAAAGGATCATGACGGCAAGTAGTAAATGGATGGATAAAGATTTTCAAAACTGAATACTTTTGAATAACTGAGATTGACAACTGAAGGATCAAATAACAACGACCAATATATTAGCGTTGCTTTGCCGTTAACGGTCATTCAGTCATGTAAACATCTTATCAAATAGTGAAATAAACCTCTCTTTCTCCGTAAATTTACTTCCAGTCAATAAAATTAACATTTAGGCTAAAGATGTGTTAATGTTTGCTCAATGCATACATAGTTAAGCAAAAACACTGTAGGAAACACAATCTTTTGTTTGCTTCATCACTCAAAGATAAAAATAGCTTCTATTTGTAGCCAACCACAGGTCTTACACTAAATTGGTCGCGTGTCGTAGTTGGCGTCCGTCTACTACATTGGACCTCTCGGGACGTAACCAAAATAGTGTTTGATTTTTGCTGGCTTTTTTAAAACGTTGTCTTAATCTTGGTGGAGTTGTTACTTTGAACATTCAGATGAACTTTTGAAGGAGCGTTGGACAGTGACGAAACTCTTGCATAATAAGTAGTTCCTAATTGCAGCAACTTTCCGGAAATTCTTAGTGTGAATTTGCATCGACTCGAAGGAGGCGGGAGAATGTTACTACGATTACAACTTATGTCTGTTCATTGATGAGATCATCAAAAGATTTGTGCACGAAAAATTTCACGAGCCCGAAGACAGTTTTAATGACGAGAATCGCTTTTTCACAACTATTTTAATTGGGTTTTTTTGTATGCACGATAAAACTGGTTTTAAAACTTTTGTTTTTTTGAATCTGCCATTGGTTTGGTCAAGTATAGACAAGCAATATTGTATGTGTGTAAAAGTCGCGTACAAACTACATTTTCTGTCATGAGTTGTGAAGAAGAGGAAAAAGGAAATAGTAATTCCGTAAGGAGAAATTTGTTTGGGGAAGTTGACCACGCAAAAATAAGAGATGATTTGAACAAGCAATTGGCACTGTCTTTGCAGGAGAAAAAACGACAGTGGAACTTTGATTTTGAAAAATTTAAACCCATTGATGGAAGATACAAATGGGAGAGGGTTGGAAAACGGTTAGAACATATATCGACCACAAATCATACACAGAGTTGTGCAACTTCTTCACAATTTACCACAGGGGAAAAACAAGAAGAAAGAAGATACTATTTGAGAGAACGAGTCTCGGGGAAACACCAACAACTTGATCCTAGACACATTTTCAAGCCGCATAAAAGACTTCAAACTGGCTCGGCGTCACAACTTAAAGGTGAGACTGTACTATTATAATAAACAAAAATACATGGCAAAATACCTTCATCTTTTTAAAAATATTTTACAGTTAAATTATTTACTTTGCTGCTATTGTTTTTCTTGCAAACTCAGGTTCAACGCCAAGGAAGTTAAAGAAGAAATACAAACCAGCTAAGTTGAAGAAGTCATAAACATTTATGATTATTTTGATCGCCTCCGCCAGATTGAGAGAAGAAAATGCTTATGAACTACCAAGAAAGAGCAAGTTTTTCAAGGCAAAAGCAAGAAATTTCCTTTCCTACGGCTCGATTGCATAACAATGTTTAGTTGATCTTAAACCGTAACAGTTTTAAATGGACTCAGTGGTGCTTAGCGATTCGTAAGGTTATTTTTGTAAATATAAACATGCAGTGCAGAAATAATTTTAAAGTAAGTTGCTGGACTTAAATAAGAATTGTTTTAAATTCTTGTACAGCAACTATTATCGAAAAACAATTCTAAATTGTGTAATATGAAAGCAATATATGTACAAACTTAGATTCGGCGTCCTTTTTCACGCTTGAGATCACACGGTATTTCATCGCTTTCTAGTTCTAACAGTAAAAGCCTTTTAACAATGCTTCATTATTTTTGAATTTGTTTCAAGGTAACAAAAGAAAGGGATGGAAAAAAGTCGTCATAACACATTAAATAATAAAAATTATTAAGCTTTTGTTTTACAATATGAAAAAGCTGTAATAAAAATATTTTTTTATATTTGTTACATTCAATTTCAAAGGAGACATTGCCAGATGTTGGCTCAACGCGCGGTCATATATCTGTTGAAATGTTCCAACTTTCGAAGAAAAAAATTAAACAAACTTCACATTTGTTTTGGTGTTTAATCTTTTATTCTGTTTTAGGGGGGTTGTAAAATTTATTGAATAAGTCACTTCCAACATTTTGATTCCTCAGTCAGTACTTCGCCACACGCGAAACTGTGAACAATTTTAAATGGTCAAAATTATGACGCTACAGGCCGGCAAACAAAAAATTAACAAATCTTATTTTTGTCGGTAGGTTTTCAAAATCGGATTGTGGTGCTTCAATTCCGAAAGTGTCGCTTCAGTTATTGCTGTGTCGCGTCGTCTGTCAAATGGCTGTTTACGCGATCAACAACTCAGCAATATTATTGGCTGCAATGTTTAATGCTTCTCAAATGAGTTTATTTAGGATGAAAAAGAACAGCTGGAGTCCTGCTTGGACGGTTAAGGAGTGGTTTTAAAGTAGAAATTTAGGCTTATTTTATTCCAAAACGTGACTTTTCTTTTGTTTTACATCTATATGCATTCTTCTTACAGACAAGCTATGATCTCTTCAATTTTGGTGATGAAATAAAGTTGATAAAAGATCTGTTAGTTCAGGGTTGACAGCTGTAAGCAAACGAGGATTTCCAAGTGCGCGTCAAATTACAAAGTAAATCTCGACAAGTTATTTTTAATTTTTAAGTACTGTATTGAGTAACAAACCGAAGCAATATGGCAGACAGAGTTCAAGTGAGAACCTAATAAATATTTCAATGATCTACCACACTTTCACTAATGACTATATATTTATTAAACACTTGATAATCGCTTTTTTATTAAAGAACTCAACTTTTTAACAACACTCAGACTGGGATTTGTCCAAAATACAGAGTTACCTAAGAATACGCTCAGCATGTGAAGTTGGTCGTGCATCGTCCTAAAGTAAAAGGCATATTGTTGCTTTGAGCGTTAGCCCGTTGTTAGAGAAAATGTAATAAGACATCGTATGGCTGCATATCTTTTTTGTCATCGCCGTAAGTTGTGAAACTGAAAGAAACTAATGTGTAGACTGCTAGTCCTTCGTCGGAGCCGAATTGTAATTTAGACAACTCAAAGTTAAAATGTTTATGATCATCATCGTAAGTAGTGTAAGGAGCTGACGTTTAGAGTGTTAGTCCTTCATCTGAGCAACTGTAATTTATACAACTCAAAGTTGAAATGTTTATGATCATCACCGTAAGGAGCTGACGTTTTGACTGTTAGTCCTTCATTTAAGCAACTGTAATTTAGACAACTCAAAGTTGAAATATTTATGATCATCATGCACCGTAAATAGTGTAAGGAGCTGACGTTTAGAGTGTTAGCCCTTCATCAGAACAACTGTAATTTAGACTGCTCATGGTTGAAATGCCTTTATGATCATCACCGTAAGTAGTGTAAGGAGCTGATGTTTAGAGTGTTAGTCCTTCATCAGAGCAACTGTAATTTAGACAGCTCAAGGTTGAAATGTTTATGATCATCACCGTAAGTAATGTAAGGAGCTGACGTTTGGAGTGTGAGTCCTTCATCAGAGCAACTGTAATTTAGACAACTCAAGGTTGAAATGTTTATGATCATCACCGTAAGTAGTGTTAGGAGCTGACGTTTAGAGTGTTAGTCCTTCATCAGAGAAACTGTAATTCAGATAACTCAAGGTTGAAATGTTCAGGATCATCACCGTAAGTAGTGTAGGGAGCTGACGTTTAGAGTGTTACTTAAGCTTTAATGAAAACATTTGATTGAGTTTTCTAAACTATGCGTTATACCTCACCAACTCATCTTAACACTCAACACTCTTCAGTGAGTAGTCTGTTGTCTTGTGTGCAGGTAAAACGTTTAGCAACACGGCTCCATTTGGTGCATATCCTTTGCAAGTGCAAGGCTACACAAACCTGCATGACAGCTTAGAAGGAAGTATGGCAAGGGAAGAGATTGAAACCACGGATAGTGATGTTAATCAACAGTCGGGACAAGAAGTGAGCTCTCGTAACATCTTTCCATCTTTATCTGCACTTAATCAAGTCGATAAAAAGTGATTGATTTTGCATCACCTGATAAATGAATGCAATTTTTATAACTAACGTTAAATAGCTCAGCTTTCCATCCTTTCGGGATAGGTAAATGAGTACCAGTGTCTGCTGGATGCTAACCTGCGATGGATTAGTGTCCTATCCAGGAGGAGTCAAAGACTTTCATCCACTTAACACTGCAGAAATCGGAGATAAGCGCTGGCTCCATGGGCCACCTGGCTCATAAAGGATTTAGCCTATTTTATGAAGACAAGAGATCCCAGTTTTAAGAAAGAAAGGAACATTGAAAGGATACCTTGTCTTTCAGTGATTGACATTTGTCCGTTATGGAAAGCAAATTTATAACATTAGAGCAATAGGTCTTTTATATTATTCCAAAACATTCACTCAGCAACAAACCCAGTAGTTCCAGGTGTGTTTCCATTTAAAAATAGATTTTAGTGTGTCAAGACACTCCTTTCCCGATTTCATTTGTCACAGGGTCTTACTTCCATCACTTTTAAGCATATTCTGATATTTAGGAAAAAAAGAAGTCATTTGCTGCTTTGATTTGACCAATTATTCTTGAATACACCAAAAATCTTTCTAAACAACAGGTAAAAATAGACAATAGCTAATGGCAGTGTGGCGTAATGGCCATTTTTAGTGTCCGCAAGGCATGATTTAGTAGAAACATACATCTGTTATAATTTATGATTATAGTTAATAACAATGGCTTAACGGTTGTCAAAAGTGATCATTATTTGCATTTCTTGCTTTTTGCAGCACTGGTTCACGAGATTACCAGTTGTCATGACCTTTATGTTATCAAGGTTCTTGTTCAACCAGTCAGCAGGAAGACCGGAAAAAATACACAAGAAATTTTTATTTGAAAAACTTATTTATATGGACAGGTACTTGATACGAAACTTTTATATTCAATGTGCTGTCAGTGTGTTCCATATTTACATCAATTGGTTCCACACTTAGGTCAGTGTCTCCTATATCAAGGTGCACGAGTCCCACATTTTTGTCCCTGATTTCCTAAGTGTAGCACAATCAACCTGTTATCATGTGAAATTTTAATGTTTTAGGGTTTGGTTTGTAGCAGAACATATGAATTTGTTTCGTTCTTTCTCTAATCTGAAATAACAATT
Organism: Zoanthus sociatus; assembly: GCA_025331085.2. NCBI lineage: Eukaryota > Metazoa > Cnidaria > Anthozoa > Zoantharia > Zoanthidae > Zoanthus > Zoanthus sociatus. The sequence continues at coordinate 12,177 of JAOBAY020079871.1, forward strand.
TTTCAAAGCCATATGGGTTTCATATTACATGCCTTTCTCATTTCTATCTCAAACACCATTATAACTTCACATAAGTTCACCGCACCCCAGTAATCTGAGAACTGCCTTTTTAATGATAGAGTTGTACTTCACTGTTCAAGAGCTATAACGACCAAGTGGTGATGGGATTGTAATTGGATAAATCATGATCATATTCATTCTCTTAAGTTTTTACCCATCTTTCCTACAGGTATATGGAATCCAACAAAGACCAGACAAGAGTTTATCGTGAAGAAGTAAAAAAATTGAAAGACAAACGACTGAAACTGAGAACTAATCTGAAACGGTAACAAAAACCTTATAAGTTTGTGAACAGATTTAAAAAAATGATTTTTTGCATTAAATTATTTTCTAATATCTTAAATTTAAGACTAAGGTTTTTGAAATAAATGACTTCATATATGGATTTTCTTTTTCTTAAAACACAAAAGTAACACCTATGTATCACATTATTATGCCTGCTAATTTATGATAAAGAGAGCATAAAAGAGCAAGTAATAAATACATACTGCTAAGGCATTTATAGCTTGTTGTAGCATACATAACTGCTTACAGCATGAAAGCAATGCCGAAAATTTACATTTCAGAAACCAAAATATGATTTTCAGGAAAGATGTTTTCAGTATGTTTAAAGGAATAGTTTGATGCTAAAATCACATCATTTGAAATCAGTGGTAATTCCTTCCGTGCTGAATGAGGCATATTACATTAAGAAACTAAAACCATCAATCAATCATGGTTTAAAAGCCTGTAAGGAATTACAACTAACGTTTCTAACTCGCACGTCAATGCTTTTGTGATTTAAATTTACGGTATATGATATTTACACTGACCGCATCTACATGTGTAACTTGTGGTTGAAAATGATGTGATTTTAGCATCAAAATATTCCTTTAAATATATTGAAATTTTTTTTTCTGAAATCATATTTTGGTCTTGTTTTTGTGTTGTATTTCTTAAGATTGTCAGGTATCACTGGATTTTATAATCACTTACCTTTACAGTAGTGTTGACAGTTCTGCAGCGAAATAGGATGGAAATTTTCCTGGGATGATTCCAGCATTGCTTTTTGGATTCTCTCTTTCTTTGATCTTCGCCATCCAAAAAAATTGGACTATATTCAGCATACATCCTTCAATAGTGCCTTCTATCCTGTTTGTTTCTTGCAGGGTTTATGTTTTTGCACTCTGATTTGTTTCAACATCCCAAAAACGTCCTCCTTGCAATTTTGACAACTCATGGTTGACGTTTTTAACATCTGGCGTTTTGATTGTTATCCCTTCATCGGTAATTTAGACAATTCAAGATTGAAATGTTTATGATCATCACCATAAGTATTGTAAGGAGCTGACGTTTAGAGTGTTAGTCCTTCATCAGAGCAACTATAATTTAGACAACTCAAGGTTGAAATGTTTATGATAATCACCATAAGTAGTGTAAGGAGCTGACGTTTAGAGTGTTAGCCCTTCATTAGAGCAACTGTAATTTAGACAGCTCAAGGTTGAAATGTTTATGATAATCACCATAAGTAATGTATGGAGCTGACGTATTGAGTGTTAGTCCTTCATCAGAGCAACTGTAATTTAGACAACTCAAGGTTGAAATATTAATGATCATCACTGTAAGCAATGTAAGGAACTGACGTTTAGAGTGTTAGTCCTTCATCAGAGCAACCATAATTTGGAAAACTTGATATTGACATTTCTATAAAAAGATGCTTTATTTAATCTTTTACAGTTACATGTGTTATGGTAGTGATACCAAACCAGCTCCAATTAATGATATCCTGGAGAACACATTAAGGTTTACAAAGAGTACTTCACCGGTACTCGAGAGCTCAGCTAAATCGACACCACATGTTTCTGGTGAGCTGCCGTCACCATCATCTAATTCATCTCAAGTACTACACACAGAAAATGAAATTTCTGATACCCGAACCACAACTCTCTGTCCCGCTCCAAGATATGTTACACAGTCTGAATTGAGAGTGTTAGAAGCATGTCTGACGAGATGGAAATCAGAAATGGAAGAAGATGTTGGAGGTAAAAATCAGACTGGTATAAGTATAATTTTTTGGTTTTCTTCTTGCCACTTACACTTGTCTCTGTATCTCTGTTTGTCTTGTTGATGATGTTTCGGCAATCCTGCCCTCTTCAGATCTTAGAAGACATGCAAGTACTTAATTTGTTACTTAGAACCAATGTTAACTGGTACGATGTAAGTCTGTCACAGTGGTATTTATGGACAAAAGGCTGGAAAGGCATGGGCTTTAATGGAAGATTTGTTTGGTATGAAAAATATAGTGGGCTGATAGAGCAGTTGATAGATAGTACCTAAGTTGCTTGTCAAAAAGAGATTCGGTGACGGTAGATGAAAAAAATACACATTTACACTCGAACAGCTGATTATATCGATACATGGTCTGTTGAAAGTTTAGATGTTTTTGATGAATTTTAAACAGTTGGAAAGACAGATAAATCGAAAAATTGATTTCTAGACAAAAACATATTCATCGAATTGATATTTGTAATTTTTTCTTTCCCTTCAGACATAAATCTGAGTTTGGAGAAAGTAAACCACGCGATCAATTCTATGTATAGCGGGGAATCAATGAAAAAGGTTTGTAGTGTGAAAGATCTGTAATTTTACAATTAATGTGAAAGTATTTTTCATTAAGGAGGGGATTTTTATTAAAGACGACCCTCCGTTTTCTAGTGGGATGCTCTAAACACTGAGCTACTAGAGACTCTATAATGAGCAAGGGTCAATTTTTGGGTCTAGACTGGAACTGCATCACGTAGTTAAACAGCCAAGTAATAACTGGCGCATATGAACTCACTAACAGCATCGCGTTGTCATATCAAGGCACATCAAGATGCGGTCAGCCAACCTCCATGGTGAGTATATTCAGATGAAACAATAATTACATGATATTATGGAAGAGGAGAAAAAAAGCTAAAAAGAAAAAGATAATTGGGTGTATGTTTGCACAATGCGCACATTGGCGGACGTGATTAGTGCAGTTGGTAAGATCTCTGCTTTCCAACTACAAGGTCCCCAGTTCGATCCCGGCAGTTTGCCGAGATTCAAATATTTGTGTGACCTTTTCCACCTAAGCTAACTCAGCTTTCCATCCTTCCGGGATAGGTGAATGAGTACCATCATCTGCTGGGAGCTAACCTGCGATGGATTAGTGTCCCATCCAGGGGGAGTCGAAGACTCTCATCTGCTTAACACCACAGAAACCGGAGATAATGGGCCACTAGGCTCGTAAAGGATTTAGCTTAGATATTTCCACATGTATAGCACATACCTGCCAAGTACTAAGTACTTAACCCTTTCAGTCCAACTTCACTTTACATAACACATGCAAAATAAAACAGTTGGTAATTAGAAAATAGGAATTGATGAAACAAAACAAACTACTGAAAATTAAAACTAAATGTCCCTCAAACTTGTTCGGTAAATATCGGCTGAGGTTGGGAGAATATAAGAATACAATTGGTACTGAAAGGGTTAAACCTTTTGATATTGAAGTACAGTAAAAGGGTTGTGCTCGTGGGAAGTGTGTTTTTTACTATACTGTATTTTAGGTGCCTTACAGACTACATGCTGTACTTGTGCATGAAGGGCAAGCTTCTGGGGGACACTACTGGGCATATATTTATGACTCCTCGTACCAGCAATGGCGTAAATATAATGATGTCATGGTTACTGATATTACATGGGAAGAGGCTGAACGCGAGTCTTTCGGTGACTATGGTCACGTGAGTGCATACTGCATTATGTACATTGATGTTATGCGGGAAAAAAGTCTTCAGTTAGACCAACAAACAGATGATTTACCTCCAGACCTAAAGGGTTTTGTTGATAAAGATAATGAAAAATTCGAGAAGGAACTTTGTGAGTGGGATGAAAAGCAGGCTGCCAGTTTAACCGTTCAAGGGTCTCCAACCAGCGAAGGTGTGTCTGGTAGATAACAGTGTACATGTAGTTTATATATCGAGTAGTTGAAGTGCATCCGCCATGCAGGAAATTGAACAAGTGACCAATATTTCATAATCATCTCCATGCATTTGCACCAAAACTCTCGGTTATTCTTTTTCTTTTTTGTGCTATCTGTCTCTTCTGTGCATCGTTTTTATTAATTAAGGTTTAATGACTGGATGCAAGTGGTTTGTTTACAAATATATCCACGCGCTAGCGACACAATAATTAAAAATTTGAATAATGCGTGAGCGAAACGAGAAAAGTTATCTTGTAGTACTAGCTGGTCGGCAAGTGTGTTTTCATGTCATAAATCAAACACTCAAGACAATGATTCATCGCATTTCCAAACAATGACAAGGGAGTTGAAAATACGACACGCAGCGAAGTATTTTTTGACGAAAATTGTTTGATACATCTTCTCAGTCAAAACTAAAACTAAGGAGTAAAGGAAAAAATAAAATCGTAAAAATATATACTAATTAAGATCACATTTCCAAACCATGGTCACGGTTATGATTTCTTTTGTTTCAACTTGATAAATTATTAATGAGTTTGAGAAAGTGCTATGAAGCACGAAAATGGCTTGAGCTATGATTGGCTGTGCCCAGGTTGTGAGAATTTACAGTTTCATGAATGAAATGAAATTATACATACACGTCTTTCTCTTTGGTAAGTGGGAAAATTATGATTTTTTTTAAAAGAAATAAAACATGTTTTCCATGCCATCGTCACCTGGTTAACCTCATATCTGAACAGACGCAACTAGAATACTGCTGAAAAAAATATCAAAACAGGCAGCTACTGTTTATCAGCAGGATACCTAAATTGCATGCAATTAATTTCTGCTCCATTATATTGTGTACTAATTGAAGAACAATTCAGGTGAAGCCACCCACTAAGTGAGCATAGTAACTAAACAACGCTAGTAAAGTAAGACAAACTAACAGATATCATAAAAACAGTAAAAACCAGTGTAAGCACAGCACACGCCACACAACAAAAGCAACAAGCTCGCGCAAGAAAAACAACTTCAAAATGAAATATAGGGCGCATAACTAAACGAAACCACACACAAATATAAAAAGAAAAAAAGAAAAAGGTACAATGTGTGAAGACACAGTTACTATAATAAGAGAAACCTAATAGTGTGCCTGCATTAAAATTACCATAGGGAATAACTTACACCAATCATAAAGGCATGTATCGGAGACTTATGGGCAGATGAACCTTGATCTGTACTTAGAATCTCCCAAAAGCTTGCCTCAGTTTTCACTGGGGCTATGAAGGGATTGAAAAAATGTTTTATTTCTTAAATATTAATCTACAAATTATTTCTTGCTTCTATATTTTATAGCCAACACTAGTTGCCAAGCAGTAGTGTCATCATCACATTCTAGTGCTTCATTGGATACGGAAAGCAGCCATATTTGGCCCCAGGAAGACCTAGTGGAGTTTGCAAAGAAAATTAATAGTGTGGAAACTACATTGTCGCAGTGGTGTGCGGCAGAGCGGTTACGTTTGGAGAATGTTGCTAGATGCACTGTACCACCTCATTCCGAAGGAGATGTCCGTCTTCAGCACATGGCTATATACCTCATAAAATGTAAAGCGTCCACCAAGATGGTAGACAAAGCAATTTTGGAGCAACTCCTAGATGACATTTCTAACCTTGATTGCAGTGATAGCAGGTACACGGAAGAATTATAACAATTCAATCACATATGAGTATTAATAAATAGTTAAATATCTCGTTTTTGTAAATTGTTGTCTTCACATAAATTCATTACTGCGTTGGTGAGTTGCACCAAGCCAGTAGACACTATAATAGTGTAATAGTGTAAAAAACTTGTTAAGGAATATTGAATACAATTGCTTTTTTTGTTATGGTATTTGACTCCAAATATTCCAAAAATGAATCCAAAATTTGTGAAGCACGAGTCACACTGACTCCTCTCAATTATAAAAAAATGATAAAAATCAAAATTTGCAAAGCCTGAGTGGAATTAAAATTCTGATTCAAATATACGACCTTATATTTGTATTCATGATTTCTATCCATTATTGTTTCTCTAGGCAAAAATGTCTGAAATGTAGGTGTTGTAAAAATATTTAACCCAATGCAAATGAAAAAGTTTGGGGCTTTGCAAACGAAAATTAAATGATTGGTGGATCGAACGAGTAACGGAGACCATAAGGGTGACATGTAGATATTTATTCCTTCTCGAGACAATTCATTTCATTTCATTTCTTGCCTGTTTTGAACTCCTGACTAAAAGTTATTACGATCGTTTACACGTATGGAAGGTATAACAATAGACGATGGATCTGTTTTCTTTTTAGTGTCGTCAAAGCAAGGAACCATATTTTGAAAGTTATAGATTGTGACAGGATGTCTTCCAAGCTTTCAGACTCCCAGGTAATGTTAACGTGGTCCTTGGTTACATTTCGTTATTCACATTCTTCACTTTTATCGAGCATGTAATCTTGGTTGATAATCACTCAGCAAAATTCTTAGTAGTAGTAGTAGTAGTAGTAGTAGTAGTAGTAGTAGTAGTAGTAGTAGTAGCAGCAGCAGTAGTAATAGTAGTAGTAGTAGTAGTAGTAACAGTGGTAGTAGTAGTAGTAGTAGTAGTAGTAGTAGTAGTAGTAGTAGTAGTAGTAGTAGTAGTAGTAGTAGTAGTAG
>JAOBAY020079872.1:0-10951 GCA_025331085.2 Zoanthus sociatus
TGATTTGCTCCCAAAAGTCATTCAGAATCTACTGAGCATATATGTTTTGAATTGCACTCTGTATTGTGATTTACCTTAATTACCCTTGGGAACAACAGGACATTTATGGAAATGGAGTCTGGGAGTGAAAGGGTTAATCTACTGTAAATATAGTGAAAACTTTACAGTTTATGGTGTTAAATGAAAACTCAAGTCCATTTGTCATATGTGCAGATGATATTTCCACCAATTCATTATCACAGCCAATTCCTGTACTGCAGTTACTTCCGAATAAAGGTGATGGGCTTGTTCAACTTAGAAATCAATCTCAAGACCCACTGAGTGGTGCAGTGTTCTATCGCCTCTTTGCTATTGATGCACCAGAGTTATACTCAACTCACTTCATTAACATCACACACAATGGTAAAAAAAGCTTTCAAAAGAAGAAATGGTTATTTATCCCGCCTGGCAGTACATTACAACTTAAGAGTTTTCTCAAGTGCCACAATCCATGAAGAATATGACAAATATAACAGAGAGTTCTCATGCTATTGGTTTATGTGGAGACAAGCTCCTACATCTGAAGAATTGTCCCTTCTAAATCCCATTAATGAACTTGTTAGCTCAGAGGCATCTGCAAAGAGAAGAAATATGTCAGAATTTGATCCTACAACTGGAAGCCCACAGCAAACCTTTTTAATCAATCCGAATGCTTTGCTAGTGTTATCTGGATTTTGCCATGTCTTTATCAAGTAAGTTGTACAATAATAGAAAATTTCCTTCTTTTTTGATTATAAAAGGACCATAACCTAAAAATATAGCCATTTGTCAATGTTTACTAACAGGATCAATTAAACTATAATTAATGTAGTGAGTTCCGTTAAGTCCTTACAATAACTATGAATATTAATTAATAGTAATTAATGTGACAATAAGTATTTTGAGACAATGAGTATTTCGTGACAGTGAGTATTTTGATACAGTGCCAAATCATTTCAATTAATGATTTTCATTTAATTAACAGTAATTACAAAAGTTGTCAAGGGCCACATAAAAGTTTGAAAAGTTTAAAAGATATTTTTAATTGGTGTCATATTCCGAAATTATATTAATTTTTCTAAGCATTTAGTCTGTTCTTGCATTGTGTGCAGTAAATTTCATATATTGCACAAAATTACAAGAAAACTTCCACCCTTCACAATTATCATAATTAAATTATACAGTGTAGGTTATATCTTTAATCATTAATGCCAATTTCTATTTTTTAATTTAATCCAAACTATTGTTATATATCGATAAAGAAAGTTATAACTATTCCTACCAGTAGATACAGTCCTGACAGAAAGCTTCTTAAGCTTGAGGAGATATCCAAAAGAAATAAGTTGGGTTCTATTTCGTCGGGCATAAGTAAGAACTTTCTTCTGGGAGCAAAGCAAATTCAGGGTCACACTGATTAACTGGATTTGTCTCTCCATGAGTTCTCTGGATTTGATTACATTGCTGCAGAACAGGGTATCCATTAAAGTTGACAGGGTCAGGACAAGTTGAGACCATTAGATTTAAACCCTGGATTGAGCGTAGGACAAAAAAAAGGTTGAGAATGCATCAAGAGCCCTCTTAAGAGAGCATCAAAACAGAGTTAATAACCTGCCATATGGTTTTGTTCTAACCATGACCACCGTGAAGTATGTACATGTACTACCTACATTATTTACACCTCCAATGGCCTGTAAACAGTAAAAGGACTAGAATAAAATTTAATTTTTCTCCAAATACATGATTTTATATTTTTAAACAATAAATTATATAGAATGACTGGACAATTATTTCTAAGATGTAGTACCTGTAAAGGTGCAATGCTTGAGGTACAGTGTATATATAAAGATATAAAGATATATATAAAGATCAACATCAAGTATAGATAGCACAAATGTGCCTAACTTGAACCCACAATATTGGGCACTATGGTCAAGTTGGTAGCAGGATAATTTCAAAATTCCCTGACTTATTTTGAAATTCCAGATTGATTAAAAAGATAGCATTAATACAACATTTTGGCCTCTAACCTCGCATACAACCACTGGAATACAAGCCCTTGATCTTTATAGCCACATTCAACATTCCTTAATTTCTGGCAAAATTTTTGTCATCGCCACCCAGAACTAGTAGTCTTTAGTCTGTAAGTGTTCAGTACTCATTAATAGTTTGTTTCTATACACATAGAAACTTCTAGATGAACGTTGATATTTTGTTGTCGCACATAACTTCATGTGCACGTGGACTCTTAGGATATAAATATGAACATTGAACGTTTATATTTTAGTGTGAGTGTGTGCATGTACATAGCTGAATTGAAGCGAACCGAACCGAACCGAACCGAACCGATGAATGTTATATAGTATGGAACTGAACTATACGTTTTTGAATAAACGGTAAATATACAACACAGGCAGTACTTAGTAATAACTTGTTGACTTCTATTTCAAATTCGTTAACAAAGATTGTTAACCACCTGGCAGGAAATACAGAGATTGGGGAATGTAACACTACAGTTACATCAGCTATTGATCTTACTAAACCAGAGTGTGATGAAAGAAATACAGAATTCAATGATCGTTGTGGTGATTTATGCAAGAAGTATTACATTCCATATAAAAAACTAATTGATATCAAGAAGAAGGCCACTTCCCCGAAAAATTTTTGTGTGAGGCTAGTTCGATTATTGTTTTCAAGAGAAGAAATAATAAAAATTTTACAGGTTGTAAAAATGGAACAAAATTCAACGAGGAAAAAATGGGCGCAGTTTTCAGTTATTACTATGCTATGTACCCTTGCCCAGAATCAAGAGACAGTGATACTGATTGCAAAAATGCAAGTTGCGCATATGCACGAGGGTTAATGAGGAAGTAATTTTTAAGTGTGGTTTATTTTTGGACAAGACATGGCAGTAAGTTTTGTTTTCTTTTTTATTACACAGGATTCAAATAGTTTGCACTTATCCATTTCAAAGAGAATTGAGAAAGCAAGGCAGTCGAAAAAAGAAAAACTGAAAAACAAATTTCAAATATACTTGAAGAATAACAGAGAAGAATTCAACAGAAGAAGAAGAGAACGTTATAGGGCGAAGAAGATTCCACAATTATTACAGACCAGAAATTTGAAAGAAAAAAATGATCAGGCAGTTGCAGCAAATAAAATAACCATTCATCGAGAAGAGAAACGACGGACAATAAAGAAAATAAAAAAAATTCTTCCATCAACTCCTGAAAAAAGAGCAGCAGTGATTGCAACTCTAAGTAATTCGCCAACAACAAGACCAATTCTTGAGGAAAGTGGACTTGTTCATTCAGCAGCCGTGCAGCAGGAAACACAGTTAGCCAGTGCTGTTATAGAAGATGCTGCTATGGCAGTCTCGCAAGGAAAAGGTCTAAGATCAAGGGACAGCACAACAGCAATGAATGTGGGGCTAGGCTTTCTCTGTGGTGAAAAAGTGTCTTCTTCTCGCCTTACAAATTCAGTAGCAAAGAGACTGAATATCAACAGAAGACGATTGGCACAAGTAATGCAGCATCGTAAGGCAGTTCTGACAAACAACTCATTCTGGTTAGATATTTCAAGAAAAACAAGAACTGATGCTGTCTCTGACGAAACTAAGAAGTTAGTATATGAATTTTGGGCAAGCCCTGGTGTTTCTCGACCTACGGGAAACAAGAAAGATGTAGTTAGAGAGCGGGTGGCAGCTAAAACCTACCTGTCACATGAAAAGCAATTGCTTGAGAAAAGTCAGACAGAGGTCTATCTGGAGTTTAAGGAAAAATATCCTGAAATAAAAATAGGCCAAAGAACATTTGAAAAATGCAAGCCATTTTTTGTGAAACAACCAAGACAACAGGACAGGGTTTCTTGCTGCTGTAGGACACATGTTGAAGCTAGAATGCTTTTTAGCCAATGCATGTCTTTTCGCAAGACAATTGTCTCCAAACAAAAAGCAGATGAACATGTTGAAGGTAGTACTCAATACCCTGTATTTAGCCACCTTACAGAATTGATTTAAGAAACTTTGTGCCCTAAGCAAGAAGGTGATTATCATGACAAAAAATGTTTATATCGCGAATGTTCACGATGTGGAATTGACAAATTCAAAATGCTTCCTGATGAAAATGATGCAACTGACAGTGCACCTCTAATCAAGTGGGAAAGATTTGAGTATGTTGTTTGTGGCAAGGATAGCAGTGGGAAGGATAAAAAAAGGCTTCAGATTGTCCAAAAGGAAACATCACCTGGTGAGATGTTTCAATATTTTAAACAATTACTTGTGGGTTTTCCAGCACACCAGTTTAGAGCTTCATGGCAACATGAACAGTTTAAGCAGCTAATGGCTAAGCTTCCTTTACACCATGCTTGCTGTATTCATGACTACAGTGAAAACTACTCTTGTAGATATCAACAAGAAGCACAGTCACTCTACTTTGCCCAAAATCAAGTGTCGATACATGTTACTGTAGTCTTCAGACACGCACATGCAGAAAAAGATGGTGTTCAAAGTACAGAAGAGGAACCAGTAGTTGTAGTTGAGCATCTTTTTGTCATCTCATCCGATTTAAAGCATGATCACCATTCAGTTCACAGATGCCACCAGCTACTTGCTGAACATCTCGAGGAATGTGGTCGCATAGATATTTTACATGAGTGGACAGATGGATGTAGTGCTCAGTACAAAAGCAGGCATTGTATGGCAGATGTTAGTTTCTCTAGAGTAGATTTTGGGTTTCCTACGATCCGAAATTACATGGAAACTTCGCATGCGAAAGGTCCACAAGATGGTGCGGGGGCAAACATTAAGCATATGTGCGACTTGGACGTTATTCGAGGAAAAGTCCGAATTTCTAAATGCAAAGGACTTCTATGAACACCTGAGGAATAACTACCAAAACCCAGCAGCAGCATCATTCCAAAGTCGATCAGTCAAACTGGCTAAGCGAGTGTTCTACGTCGAAAACGTAAACAGAAACAGGGAGAACAGATCATTCAAGGAGGTGAAAGGAAATCACGACATTCACTCTGTAAAGGACAATGGGCAACCAGGTTCTTTATGTAAGCGGCACTTGACATGCTATTGCGACAAATGCCTGGATTGGGAATATCAGCTCTGTTTCAATGCAGCCTATGTTGACATGTGGACAGATGCTGATGTGCAGCCTGAAAGAGCAGTCCAACGACGTACCACAAGGTCTGAAGAAAATGAAGAAGAACAAAACCCAAAGCACTTTGTGTACCGGGAATCTGTTATTGCAATCGCTGCAGCAGATAGGGGGGAGGATTATTACTTACTTAAAGTAACAAGTGATGGAGAAGAATTGTTGGAGCAAAATGAAAGAGATGGGTATAATTGCAGATACCGCAAACAAAGCAAAATATTCCGAGGGAAATTTTTCAATCGCCTTTCTGAAAATATACTTAACTTCACTCTTGACTCCACAAAAGAAGCCATTGTGCACTCGGAAACAGTAAGATATGTATGTACAGAACTTGAAATGTTTTATGATGAAAATGAAGAACTTAATATTTTCAAAATAAGTGAACAAGAGCATCTTGACATTCTAGATTGCTTGAACCCTATCTAATGGCAATAACCTATACAGCAATGAATGTGGATTACTTTCCATTAACAAAAAACACAATGATACAAGACAAGTTGTGCTACAAGTTTGAAATTGAGTCCTTTGTTTATTCTTTCTTAAAAAAAGTTCTTTTTATATCTCACAAAATACTTTACTTAATCAGTCTCTAATACTTTACTTTCTCTTGCACGGTGCAACTATCTCTGCTTTCTTAGAAAATGTTTTCATTAAAACATTTCCTGTTAATTACTACATTTACCCAAGATGAACTGCTGCCGCCCATTAAGAATTTAAAACATGATATTACTACATTTACCCAAGATGAATTGCTGCTGCCCATTCAAGAATTTAAAACATGATATTACTACATTTACCCAAGATGAACTGCCTTGCCCACTCAAGAATTTAAATCATGAAATTACTACATTTACCCAAGATGAACTGCTGCTGCCCACTCAAGAATATAAAACATGAAATTACTACATTTACCCAAGAAGAATTTAAACTATGTAATTACTATATTTATGTTTTTACTGATTATTTCCTGAGATAAACTGCTGATCTACCTACTCAAGCATTTGAAACAAAGCTAATTGCTCAATAATTTTGAGATGAATCTGTTCATTTACATCAAGGAAAACAAACATTAGCAAAATTACTTTGGTGTTTAGAGTTTCTGGTGCTCTCATTGGTGGAGGCATACATATAATGCTAGCCTTAATCACCTTGCACGAGTTGATTAAAGCCAATGTGAGAACAAATTTTTAAAATGAAATAAAGTGAGAGTTCAAACAGCATTAAGGATACTGGTAAGTTCATGATAACACTTCAAATGAATGAAAGATAAAACTCTGGGTGAAAATGTTTCAGGTGTTAATAGAAACACAAGATCATGGAAACGAGAGCAATGAATAAAATTTTGGATAAATTTTGCTTTTAAAGACAAAAAATGGTTTCAACAACAATAAACCCCAAGTAATTTTACTAAAAGAACTATTAGCTGTAGGCCTAGGCCAGACCAATTTAATTTTTCGAAGCATGGACCCGACCGACCCTGTTTCTGGAAAAATGAAAAAAAAAAAAAAGAACTGTGTTGTCAAGAAAAACGATAACATTGACATCAATTTAAACTTTTTAAGTTTTAATTTTAAAATTTTACTAGCAAAGTCCAAAATGCGATAGCTTCTTTGACATATTTCTAAATGCGGAGAAAACATAACTAATACGTTCCTTGGCAAACAGTTAACAACGCGGAGGCATTGTCATGTTTTCTTGACACATTTAGAAATCATTTAGAGACATCTTTGTGTTCGCATCACAGCACACTGAATTTGGTAAGTTTAAAAGCAAATTGTGTGAAAATTGGCATTTAACAAAAATGGTAATGAAGATTTTAATCAGTTTTAACACAAACATTCACCACCTAAAAAACTTTGCTTGCAGAATTATTGCCACTATTCAATTTCAAACCGTATTGTAGAACCAATTTTTTTTTTGGCATTTTTTTCCGACTGACCAACCCTGAAACTTTAAAAAAAAATCTGTGCTTCAAAAACTTAAATTGGTCTGGCCTTAGAGGATATTTTTTCATTTCATTTATTTCATCTCTTTTCATACTGTAGGTATTAGATAGCTATAGTTAAGATATTTTTTAAAAATAATAAATGAATAAATAGATTAAAAAAATTAGAACCAATGGAGAATGAAAAGAGATAGGGCACAATATAGAAATCTAATGATGTGCCCTTAAACTGATTGTATACAACTTCTATTTCATGTAAGGAGGAAAAGAAACTCACAAAAATGTCTAACTTTTTTGGGTGATTTAGAACGAATAGATAAAGGGATAATATTCCAAAAATATTTACCAATTACTGTAGGACAGAATTTTCTTAAATTAGTTCAGTCTATAATGTTCTATTGATAATTCTTCATTGTTGTCTTCAAAATTGTCTATTTTTGTTCCAAAGCAGTGTTTTACTTTTACCATAATATTGATACTTTTGCTAATTTTTTCAGCTCACAGAATATCTAGGTGACCAGATACACACATTGCCTAGTTATATTTTCAAGAAATAGAAGGTTCTAACACAACTATACATTGTGGGTTTCCTTTCCTTTTTAAAGAATATAATATACTGTATTTCAAGTATAGTATTTAAAATTGTTTGTATGTGTGTCTGTGTTAAAAGCAAATAAATTAAATTGAAATTGAGTCAAATAAAGTTCTACATACATTACTATGAAGAGATAACATAGCAGGATTTACATGGCATATGAGTTTACAGTAATACTGTAGTATATTCCAAAAGAATACAGCAACCTAACTGTAGTCTTAATTTAATGTACACATACTTCAACAAAACACTGGGATATCTCAAGACCTAATTGTAAACTTTGTAAAAAGCCCTTTTAAACTAACAATTTTAAATGCTTTTGAACTTTTCACTTCATACGCACTATTTTGGAAAATAATGATCACTTTTATTTCAGAAGATTTGCAATATAACTGCTTCATATAGAAGAATTTGTTTAATAATGATGGGTTAGTATGATGGGTTACTTTTTCAGTTGTATTGTATACAATATATTCATTTTTAAAAATACTTTTAAGTTTCTGGGGCTACTGTGTTAAGTATACTGGATTACCAGTAAAAAATATTTAGTTTCTTTTATACTTTAATTTTTCTTTCTAAATGATGATACTTCAATATTGCAGCCATACAGTACTTGTTTACATCATTGGTCCTTGTTGTCATTCCAGGTTTAACACTCCCCAATTTTCATATAAATTATTAGAACAGTATGTACACTATTTGTTATGGTATCCAGGTGAAACCTAAGAGAAACAGAACAAACTTTGTTTGAAAGGTGACCAGTACATAATTCTTATTTTTGAGAACCATAAAAAGTTCTTTGGCTCTTGTAATCACTAGCAGTGGCAGAGATTCCAACCTAAATTTGATCTTCTAAAATTTAATATTGTATAATTTAAAGTAAGCACCCTTAAAACTTCTTAACTAAAAAAATCTAATAAAACAAAGAAAGAGTACACTTTTTAACATACTAATATAAAACAAATAACACTGTCCAATAATCATTAAAATAAAAAACTAATACATTCTAGTACAACTGCTAAAAGCTACTTTGCAAACAATTCACAATAGGATCCAGAATATTTTATAAACAATTTATCATCAAACCACTTTTACAAAAAAATGTTATGAGAGAAGGCACAACAAATTTTCCATTCATGCTTTAGGAGTAAAATATTTAAAAATGCAATGGTCTGTTTAGGAATTGTTTTACAATCCTACATATGATACAGCACATGTATTAATATCTTGTGAATCAAAAACTAAAAATGGTTGCGCAAAAATGATTACATCCTTTCTTTGGGACGAATAGGTATATTTATGCTTTAAGTTTCCTGAATTGTTAAAATCTTAGCAGCAGTTCCATTTTTTTAACATACAAAATGTCCACTTTCGAGTACACCCATCTTCCTTCTAGTTCCATAACTCGAAGTAACATTTAAAAGTAAAATTTACTGGTAAAAACTGTATTTAACTAAATTTTAAGGGGATCTAAGAATGTTAACATTTAAATGCGACCTTAAGCTTTCGAAAGCTACAAGTGCAACTAAGGACTACATGATTAAACAAATATTCCTAAAAATTAAATATAAAATTCTAAAATACAGAAAACTTACTTTAAAGTCAACTTAATGAGTGTTTTATTGTCTCTTCCTCCAAAAGAGAATTATGGAGAACACACTTTCCAGGTCAGCATATTAATTTATCTTGGGTACTTGTAGTAATTTCAAGGTTTTAATTCTTGGGCTGCTTTCAGTAAACACTGTCAAGTAAATTATAAACTGAATTTGGTAAAATTCCGTATTAGTGTTTAATCATACAAACTATAACACCTGGAACCAGACCCTATAGTTAATATGCAATGAAACTGCATGCATAAGTAAGTACACCCCAGTACAGAAAATTTCTCTTGAATTTAACTGAATTTCACTGAAATTTGTAGAATTCAATTAAGAAAACGATATCAATAAAAACTAGAGTGTAGATAAGAGAACAATTTAACTAATTTGAATAATTACATCAATCATAGGAAAGTGCACTAAAAGTTCATTCTGTGAAAAGCTAAAATGTATTTCTATTCATTCTTTTTCATTGTGATCATCATTGATCATCATTTTATTTAAATTAAAATCAAAATATTTTTTGTAACACTGACACCTAAAACCTTTTATATATTTTATTTAACTCATTTGTGTTAATCATAATTTTACAATCATGGTTATATTCAAGAATTTAATATATGTAACAACTGTGGGTAAAGTACTTACAAGTTATGGAAAATTTATAAATGTTACACAATTTGACTAAGGGCTATCCTAAATAGCAGGGCTAACCTAGAGGATAGTCCTAAAATAATGATGATGATGTTTCTAATGTAAGAACCACGAATGGTCAGTAAAATATATGTTTTTCCGGCAAAAACAATCTGCAACAAGATTACAACAACCTTGAAATGTACATGCAGTTCTAATTAAATTTCATGTGAAGTTGCTTTAATTGACAAGTTTAAATTTTTGCTGTCGAATTTCAACTATAAAAGTAGAAAACTTATTTAATCAATGATTATTAATAACAATTAAAAACGCTGAACTGAAACTTAATACAATTAAAGTTTTTCAATTCAATTGTTCAAAGTTTCTTTCCTTGAATCATGATAGGCTTACTATAATCAACGAAACGAAACGGGAACGAAATGAAAACAAAATGGGAACGAAATGAAACGAAATAAAAAACGAAATGAAAACGAAATAAAGTTTAATATATTTACCTCGATAAAGCGATTGAAGCCAAAATGAAATTCAAGTAATCTTTAAGACCAATCGCCGACAAGGATGGCGGCGGTCAAATAACGGTCGTTAACTAATCTCAAAAAAACATTTCCACGTGAATCTTTGCCGGACCAACAATACTCCTGTTTGTAAATTATTCTTTCACAAAAAACTATATTATGATATTTGTGCTAAATAAAGCGACTGAATTTTAATAAGATCACAAGGTCATGCATGTAACTACACTGCGGTGTGCGACACTTGCAGACTGCAGACTTGCAGACCTGGAGAGTCAGCACACCAGTAGTTCTTACCCAAAATCATTTTTGTGACGAAAGGCCTTTTAAGGCCTCAGGCATTCCTAGCGGTTATTCAAACACGTGATCGTCGTCAAGGAGATCTCGCTGGCAAAGAGAACGAAAGCTCGTTAGTCAGTCCCAGTTCCCTTTGGTCAAAGCAATATGGCGAATTTTGTGTCGGAGAGTTA
>JAOBAY020079883.1:0-10951 GCA_025331085.2 Zoanthus sociatus
TCACTAGTTCCAAGTGCCCCACCTCAAAATGTTGTCGCTCAGAACAAAAGCTCTACCGAAATCACAGTCACATGGAAAAATGTCGCTGAATCTGAAAGAAACGGAATAATACTTGGGTTCAAGATTTATTACAAAGCAGTCGGAGAGTTTGCCGTGAGTAGTGCAATGATGGTCAAAGAAATAGATGGGGGAAGCACAACAGAAGCAGTGCTTACTGGTCTGGAGAAGTTCATTGAGTACAACATTTCGGTATTGGCTTTTACGTCAAAAGGAGATGGACCTAACAGTACGGAAGTAACAGCAACAACTGATCAGGACGGTATGAACACATCTATTAATTTCAGCTGGTGTTTTGTTTGTATAATTCAAAGTCGTCACTAATTTTTGTAAGAGTTCTGTTTCCTATTTGGTTTTTAGCAGTAATATTGGATGCATGAGCTTTTTTTAAATCAATTTTAGTTTTGAGTCAATAGTTTCAATAGTAGATGAGATAATAGATCCTATTGGATAGGTTTTATAGTTACCGTTTTCTCCACCGAACAGCTTCATTTATGTTTTCAAATTTCCTCTATGTCGATCAGATGGTTCACTTTATAAAATGATAGTTCAAACAAGGGTTTATGATTTGCGAAAAGTCTTATTTCCTGTATCATCATTTAAAGACTTGTAAAATAACAGTGATTTTAGCTGGATATATTCATAATTGTCTTTCCGCGCTTCTGTGAGAATTTCCATCAATCTCGTAGCTACTAAACAATGATTTGCGCTTTGTAATGGCATCAGTTTCTAAACGACGATCAGAAAAATGTTCGAGCGAAATATTCAAATTCAATTGAAATATTCTATTTTGTTTCCAGAGTCAATTTCAAAAGTTTTGTGTTTTCTTTTTTACCCAAGATACCCAAATTTTAGACTGACCTTTTAATGGATCATGTAATTGCTTGCTACTAAAGCACTGTTATAGTTAAAGAGGTTTGTACTAAATTTTGGGCCCTTATACTTTAGTTTGAATTGTGCAGTGATTAAAGTTACTTTTCTCTGTTTTGAATCACTAGTTCCAAGTGCCCCACCTCCAAATGTTGTCGCTCGGAACAAAAGCTCTACCGAAATTACAGTCACGTGGAAAAATGTTGCTGAATCTGAAAGAAACGGAATAATACTTGGGTTCAAGATTTACTACAGAGCAGTCGGAGAGTTTGCTGTGAGTAATACAATGATGGTCAAAGAAATAGATGGGGAAAGCACAACAGAAGCAGTGCTTACTGGTCTGGAGAAATACATTGAGTACAACATTACGGTATTGGCTTTTACGTCAAAAGGAGATGGACCTAACAGTATGGAAGTAACAGCAACAACTGATCAGGATGGTATGAACACATCTAATTTCAGCTGGTGTTTTGTTTGTGTAATTCAAAGTCGTTGCTAATTTTTGTGAGAGTTCTGTTTCGTAATTATTTTCGAGCAGTAATATTGGGAGCATGAGCTTTTTTTAATAAGTTTTAGTTTTGAGTCAATAGTTTCAATAGTAGATGAGATAATATATAGATCCTGTTGGATCGGTTTGAATAACTTTCTCCGCCGAACATCTTCACTTATGTTCTCAATTTTGCTCTATGTCGATAAATGGTTCACTTTATAAAAATGTTAGTTAAAACAAGAGTCTAAGATTTGCTAACATGCAGTGTTATTTTTTGTATCATCATTCAAAGACTTGTAAAATAACAATGATTTTAGCTGGGTATATTCAGAATTGTGTTTTCGCGCTTCTGTGAAAATTTTCATCAATCTCGTAGGTACTGAACACTCATTTGCGCTTTGTAAAGGCATCATTAGGTCTTAAACGACGATCAGAATAATGTTCGAGCGAAATATTTAAAACATTTGAAATATTCTATTTTGTTTCCAGAGTCAATTCCAAAGTTTTGTGTTTTCTTTTTTAACCAAAAGACCCAAAATTCAGGACCTTTTAATGGATATGTAATTGCTTGTTACTAAAGCACTTTTATAGTTAAAGAGGTTTATACTAAATTTTGGACCTTTTTACTTTAGTTTGAATTGTGCAATGAATAAAATTAATTTTTTCTGTTTTAAATCACTAGTTCCAAGTGCCCCACCTCAAAACGTTGTTGCTCATAACAAAAGCTCTACGGAAATCGTAGTTACATGGGAAAATGTTGCCGAATCTGAAAGAAACGGAATAATACTTGGATTCAAGATTTATTACAGAGCAGTCGGAGAGTTTGCTCTCAGTAGAACAATGATGGTCAAAGAAATCCATGGGGAAAACAAAACAGAAATAGTGCTTACTGGTCTGGAGAAATACATTGAGTACAACATTACGGTATTAGCTTTTACGTCAAAAGGAGATGGACCTAACAGTACGGAAGTAACAGCAACATCTGATCAAGATGGTATGAACACATTTAACATCAGCTGGTGTTTTGTTTGTATAATTCAAAGTCGTCACTAATTTTTGTAAGAGTTCTGTTTCGTAATTGTTTTTGAGCAGTAATATTGGGTGCATGGGCTTTTTCTTAAATGTTTTAGTTTTTAGTCAACTGCTAGTTTCAATACTAGATGAGATAAAATATAGATCCTATTGGATCGGTTTGAGTTACTTTCTCCGCCGAACATCCTCATTTATGTTTTTAATTTTGCTCCATGTCGATCAAATGATTCACTTTATAAAATGTTAGTTCAAACAAGAGTTTATGATTTGCGAACTGTTTTACATCCTTTATCATTATTCAGACTTGTAAAATAACAATGATTTTTGCTGGGTATATTCAAAATTATCTTTTTGCGCTTCTAGATCTGTGAGAATTTCCATCAGCTTCGTACGAGGTAATTAACAATTATTTGCACTTTTTAATGGCATCATTTGGTTTTAAACGACGGTCAGAATTCGAGCGAAATATTTAAAAGAACTCAAATATTCGATTTTGTTATCAGTGTCAATACCGAAGTTTTGTGTTTTTATACCAAAATACAGTAAACCACCGTATATAAGAACCTACATTTTCACAGGTCAGGCTGAACTTGTTCTTATATTTTGAATGTTTAGTAAGAAAACAGGCTGTTTTGGTTCTTAATTAGGTTCTTATTTTTGAAGGATTACACAGTTATTAATACGGCCCAAGGTATGTGAGTAAATGACAAAAATGGATTGGAATTTTTGCACTATATAACTTAAGTTCGAATCACATTTGTTCCAACCAAATTGATAAGAAAAGGTGGTGCAACTGTTCGGTTAGTTTATAAAGAATAGTTTTTTAAGAATCAAATAATTGTGAAAAGGTTTTCGATAAATTTAAAATGAGCCTTCAAAATAGCAAATTACTAAAAAGTTTGGCAGAATAAAAATGGTGAAAATTTTGATTGAAGTAAAACAGGTAATGCGAAATGTTTCAATTTCCACCCTTGCCATAAAAAAGTTGTAAGAAAAGAACCTAAACTTTACTACTTGAAAAGGTTTAGGTTTCCTAATTCGCTTAACTTCTTTCGGACTATTTTAGTACTGAATAATTTACCATTTGATAATTTTATCCGCTTTTTAAATTTTGTTTTCCTTTAGAACCATCTGCAGCGCCTAATAACGTCAAAGCCGAACAATCTGGGGCTACCAGCATGGTAGTGACGTGGGAGCCCGTTCCTCCTACTGACCGAAATGGCAATATCACAGGATACACAGTGTATTATCAAGCTGTTTCTGGGCACATAGTGAATACGAACGAGCTGGTGATAAAAGTTAACGCTTCAGTGACAAGATTAGAAGTGTCCGGTTTGGAACAGCACGTGACCTATAATGTTTTTGTATCAGCTAACACCAGTGTTGGAGAAGGACCGAGGAGCGAGGAAGTACTAGAAAAGACAGCTGAAGCAAGTGAGTATTGGCGGAGGTTTTTTGACGGGCGGCTGCTGTGCATGCTTTCCTAGACAGTATTTCAATGTCTAAGAGCAGAAATTTAAGTTAGACTTGCAATAGTTCCATCCGATTTGATCAGTAGTGGTTGTGCAACTGTTGGGTTATTCAGTCCTAAGGAATAGTTTTCTTTAGAATCAAATAATTGTCAAAAGGTTCTTAACAATTTGAAATTGAGCTTTCAAGTTTTCTACAGTAAAAATAATGAGAGATTTGATTGAAGTAAAAAAGGCAAGGCAAACTGGTTTTTGAAGTTGTGCATTCCCCACTCGTCACAAAAAGAACTGTAACAAAGGGACTCAAGCTTTCCTACTTGGAAAAGTTGCTTTTCCGTTTAACGTCTTTTGGACTATTGTACCACTGAATAATTTGCCAATTGATGCTCTTATTAATTTTCTTTTTGTTTACTTTAGAACCATCTAAAGCTCCTGAAAATGTCACAGCCGAGCAATCTGGAGCTACAAGCATGATAGTGACGTGGGATCCCGTTATCCCTACAGACCGAAATGGCAATATCACAGGATACACGGTGTACTATCAAGCTGTTTATGGACACATAGTAAATAACAAGGAGCTGGTGATAAAAGTTAACGCTTCAGTGACAAGATTAGAAGTGTCCAGTTTGGAAGAGCACGTGACCTATAATTTTTCTGTATCAGCTAACACCAGTGTTGGTGAGGGACCGAGAAGCAAGGAAGTGCTAGAAAAGACAGCTGAAGGAAGTAAGTGTTGAAAGTATTTGAAATCCGGCTTTTGAACGTGTTATTTTTAAGTAGTATTTTAGTATTTCAACGTCTAACAGTAGCTAGAGTTTGATAAACTAAATATCCACAGTGTAAAGTTGGATTGCAATTCATTCTATGGTGCTCGTATTACCTAAGTTTTCATCGGACTTAATATCAGTTTACGTTACTGATAACGTATTTCACAAAGCAATATCGATTTTCTAAAAATCATAAATAATATGTGAAAAGGTTTTCAATAATATTAAATGAAGGTTTAAAATGATTAACTTGGAAGAAGATTTTGTAGATTTATGGTGGTCATCCACAAGTTTTTTTCGATTATCAACTTTATTGTTTATTTTTTACCTCTTTGCTACTATTCGTTACGAAACAAGACTTACATAATAAACATTGTTTTTGTTGCTGCTTGGCAACAATGCAAAGTTTGTTAAAGGTATTTAAAAGTGCTCCAAGGACAAAAACAACTAAGTGAGAATAGAAACTTTTGGCAAAGGGATATTGTTTTTCTTAGGCACTGTCTTTTCGGATTTATGCCACAAACCTCAAACTTGTGGATTTTGTTCAGATTGCTTGTGCAAAAAAATGAAAAAAAATGTGAAAAAATGGAGTTTTGTGCTTTGCTAAAAAACAACTATTTTTGTTATTTTGCAAAGCCAAAATAAATGTTCCATAATGCTTTAGGTTTGTTGCCTGGAGAGATTGCCTTGCTTGCGTTTGATACATAAAATAAGGATTAATTTGAAATCCCAGATAGGGGCAGTTTTTGCCAGTTTAGTATTTTGCAATAATCAAAAAGCAAAAAAGCAGTTGGTGTATAAAAAAATTCCTCATGTCAAGTTTTGCAATGGTTGCACAAAACATTGTGGCAAACGAGTTCGAGTTGTATGAAAAAAGTGGAAAAACAACACGATTTTTTTGAGCACTACTGGGAATACAATTTCATAAGAATTTGGCTTACTTTAAGAAAACGCCCGAAGAAAAGAGCACAAATTTTACCTGTAAGTAATGAGATCTGAAACCTTTAATAGCGATAATAATCTTTCTGCCATTGATCATTCATTGAATATAACTCTTCTGCTTTTCAGTTCCTGTGGATTTTGTTTTAACAATCCCTCAAAATCGAACGCGAAACAGAACAACTTTAGTCAATTCTTCGTGCTACACAAGAATGACGCATTGCACCCTGGGAACTTTGATAAAAATTTGCGCTGGAGAACCCCCTTGCAAAATAGTTTTATAAGTTTCCCACGATGTTTGCATGCTGCAAAACAGTTATCCTAGCAGAATAGCCATCTGTTAGAAATTACCGAAATACAGAAATTAAGCAGCTGTTGAGGACCATGCACATTTAATTTGCTAATATGGCCCTTCTTCATGATTGACAAACTGTTAGCTGATCGAACCGATCGTGCCAAGATTTTTGCCAGATTCATAGTGCCAATAACTATTATTTTAAAACTGGCAAGGTTTAAGCCTTCTTAGCCCTTCATGATGAGTTCAGGCACCAGCAAAATGCCCAAAATTCCACAAGAAATAGCATTTTTTTGCCGCGTGAAACCGCCCTTTAGAAAATTGGTTGAAGTATGGCGAGCACTGTCATGTGATCATTCTTTATGTGACATAATACCTGTATGCCATCCCCAGATCCCTGGGGTTTTCTTTTGTAAGAAATGATAGTTTTAAGTTAGCCTGCCTTTATCTCTCAAAATGTCTATTTCTGGGATTTTCCAGTGTGGATGGAGACCCTAAATGAGGATATGACCTTCACAGTAGGAACAACAAAAGCTCCGTCTATTTTTTAGTTCTAAATTGATATTATCTATGTAAACTAAATGTATCGTGTTTACTTTAAAACTCAGCTGACCAGTTCTTTAACATTGCAATATTTTTTTGTTAGTTGATAATAATTAACAACTAACCCCAAAGGTAGTGAATAATACTAGATTATTAACCAAGCGCGAGGTCTGTATGGAAAAATATCAGACCGAGGTCTTGACAGTATGGTCTTGAGCACAGCAAGTCAACATAATAAAATTAGATGTAGTTTGAGTAAAAAATTTCCTTATCTTTACCACATAGCCTGTGTTGCTGGTGGTCTTACTGGACAAATGCAAATCTCTCGGCAGTCTTTTCTCTCAAATTTTCGCCTTGTTTCACCTTCTCACAAGACCGCTGCCTACGCAGCCTATTAGCACATGCAAGTGCAAACTATGGGTAAAATCAACCTCACATAAAGAAGAACTTACTGAAAACTGCAAAGTCTTAACCCTATCTCGTTCTGGGGTAGCTGAATCAGCCCCTTCCCCCAGGTCATTTTTATGCATAACTTACACCGTTTGGAGTTAGAAGCTGATACTTCATGACTTTTCCTGCAATTTTTATTGCCAACATTTTAAAGTAAGTATCATTGGGCTGCTGGGAAGTTTGTTGCCATGGTAACGTTGGAAAGCTGCAATTCAAACCCCCTGTCCCAAATACAACCAACATAGGAGGTCATCAGTGATAGAATAAAGCAAGTTCATGCACGCTAAACAGAACTTTAGTTATGAGAATCAATGTATTACCATCTAACAATTATAGAATAGGAAGTTGATCATAAATATATAAGAAGCTTTAGTATTTAGTGTTGATATAATTCAATAAATACACTTTTACATGATATTAAAGACAAGGAGAAGCTCGGAAAAAATCCGAGCCCTTGATGCACTCTTCTTGACAAGAATTTCTGTCCTGGATATTTGGCTTCAGCATTGCCAGATGTTGCTGTACACTTTATTTTGTAAAGTGAGTTGCTTTTTGGTTGTTAACATGAATGATGGTTTATCGTTGAGACTGGATACCACAAAAATTAATCTCACAGTGTGTCCACTTTGTCTTGATTAACAAATGGAAACTTTTGTATTTATTTTGATTTTCTGTTGACATGAACATACAAACAAAATGTCTAAATTGTGTAGATCAAATGAGAATAACAAGTAATAAGAAATTACAATGAATATATTTATAATTCAGTATAACGAAAAAAAATAATGGCAGAATATTTATATACAGTACAAAATAAATTATAACTTTAGTACTATTTACACCAACTAATTTAACAATAGATTTTTATTTTAAATCTTATACTGATATTTGTTTAATGTTTCAGTTTCCAAAATTTCAGTCGTGGTAAAGCTGGTATTAACTCTAAGATATCTCGAAACTAGAAATATTTTACTCTCTCCATTACATTTTTAATAAACCTTTTTGAACATGGAATTTTCTTTATCTTCCGTTTGCAATTTCTTAAAAACTAAACGCCTACAGGCGTTTACTCGGGCTGCTTAATGTGCCATAGAAAGATTACCTTGGATAAAGAATTCAGAAATGCAAACAATCATTTAATGTCTAAAAGCAAATTCAAGAGTTTCTCTTTGGCAAGGGCAAAGATCCCCCATATCCTTGTATACTGGGTTGCTTGTTTCATGAAAGAAAAATGATTTTTTTTTTTTGGCACAGCGGAGAAATGTTAACTGTACGAATTTAAATTTACCCAGCGAATTATTATTTTATGCGGTGTTATAAGTTTGCAAAATTCTAAATCTTTGCTTGAATAAAAGTAAAGCAAGTTTTAAATCATTTTATAATAATATACATCTGGAAAACAGAGAACGGAAAACCTCTTGTATAGAATTGACATAGAATTAAAAAAGAAAATTTTTAAAAACTTTCCGCGTCCTTAATTTTTTTGTAACTTGTAGGAAGATAGCCGAGTTGCAAAAGAAAACAGAAACCATTTTGTTGCGACAAACCCGCACAGCATAAAAAGAACCACTATCGGCAGAAAAGTCAAGCTGACGAACACGAACAAGCTGGTACATTGGCCTTCACCAGAAAAACGTTCGAGACTAACCTTAGCACTTGTCGAAATCAACCGAAAACTTGCGAGTCAGATGATGATTTGGCGGGCGATTAACTGTTTTTCTTCCCCAGAATTGAAAAGATGACAGATGTGTGCATAAAGTAGGCGTGACATTTGTATTAAGTTGGGAAAGATTGGCTGGGGTGCTGCTTTACGAATATCCATTGCAAGCACAAGCAGTAACTTTTTCAAGAAATCGCTGCATGGGGGAGGAGAAATCTTTTTATCATTGACGACAAGCCCATGAATTCAACCTAATTAGGTTGCCATGGAGCGGGCGCTTATCTGCGGTTTCTACATGCACTGTTAAACGATTGAGTGTTATTGACTCCCCCTTCCCGGATGGGACACGAAAACGTTTTGGTTTCCATCGCAGGTTAGATCCCAACACATGTGTTATAACCACCCCGGAAGGAGGGAAATCTGAGTTAGCTTGGGCAGAAAAGAAGGTCGCACCAATATTTAGATTTCGGCAGAGCCGGGATCGAACTGGGCATTGTGTGGTGGGAAAACAGAGATCTTACAACTGCGCTAACCATGCTTGCCCTATCACTGAAGACAAACCCATGAATTTGACAAGCCTTATAAAACGCTTTAGTACACACAATACGTCAGTATTATCAGAGGCGTACTAGTTTTGCATTTTTCTTCCCTGAATACATCTAACAACTAAAAGTTTCTAATAGAAAGTGAAGTGCTGCTAGCTGATGCGAAAGTGTTACATTTTAATTACAAGACAGTGAAATAAAAGGATCGAAATAAGAATTGACAGTTGTTCTTCTTTAGAATCAATACTGCTTTAATGTTCAAAAAATTTGTTTTAGTCTTTGTTTTCTTTTCAATAACTTATCTCATATATGTCTTTATAATGAGTCGCACTGCGTTGTATGAATTCAGTTGTTTTGAGAATGGTTTGAATTAAACCGAAATATCAACGTTACATTTATGTTGTTAAACGTAAAATTTTTTAAGTTACAAGTATGTTTTTCGGAGTTGTATTCATCTTATATTTAATGTTCAAAATTTGCAATTGTAAATTGCAAATTTAACTCGTGTGTACTAGCAGTAAACTAATTTGCAGAATGATTAAAGTCTGTATATTCTACTACATTTTTTGTAATTAATTCAGTACGAGAAAAGCAATTACTTACAAGTCGATAAATGCACGTGGTAGTTTGCAAATAATATTTGTTCTCATCACTCAAACATAAATAACACCACACAGTCACTCGAAATCAACTCTCTTTCAAAACCATGCGATTAGTCATGCATGTACCAATGTACTGCGTGTTCACAAAATCATCTATAGCCAGAAAGCCAGCCAGTCCACAAATCGAGATCTGAACTGGCTGTGAAACTCGTGCCCAAAGCTACTCGGCAAAATTGAACACAGGTATCCCGTTACGATTAGTATTGCTACTCGCTCGCAGCAATTATTCACCGAAGTGGAAGTGAATAGTGGTAGATATTTGCCGTGCCGCGAAGCAGCGAAGAAAAAATCCACCACTTTCACTGACACTGAAGTGAATAATTGTGTTAGTATATTTTACACAAGCTGAATAACTAGCGGACCAAAAAGTAACTTTATCTGTGACATTTTGAAACCGAAGCAAAACGGGAAGCCATTTTGTTTTTCTTCTGCTGCTCAGAGGTGAATAGTACTTGGCTCATCACCTCCAAGCTAGCCAATCAGCGTGCGCGAAAAATACTATTCACTTGTATAGTATATACTAATTTCAACTATTCGTTTGTACGAGTTCACTTTCTTATTATACCATTTTGTATCCTTATATTTGTCGTGTCAAACTGGGAACAACTGGTTGAATAATTTCGATTGTTTAAAATTGGTTTAAAACTCCAACTTATAAAATACTTTTTCGAACATTGCTACCAGGATAAGAGCTGATTTAATTTGGTAATTTATCAACCAAAACAAAATACAAAAAAACAGAAGATAAAAAAATTCAGCCGATTCTTTTCTCTTTTTGTACCATCATTAATTCTGTTTCGCCTTTGCACGAGCTTTGCAACTGTACAGAAAAGAAAAAAAAATTAGCGGAAGTTCACATTCGTAAAAGAACTCCAAAAGTGAGGATTGTACGATCCACCTGAAAAGGAAATAGGGAGCAAGAGATCAGATTTGTCGTTTCCAATGTTCTGTTCGGAATTTAATACTTATTTTTTTCCGTTCATCCGAGCGCTTAAATTCCTTATTTTTGAGCTTCATATACACCAGAGTTGTTCATAGAATTCGAAGTTGGCAAAGATATATTCTAAAAGTAGACTGCACGTTTTGTTTTATCACTAGGGACCTTAAGATCGAGAACGGAAGAAATGACGACGGCAGTTGTGAAAATAATTATTTCTCGTCTATATTTTGCG
>JAOBAY020079894.1:0-10949 GCA_025331085.2 Zoanthus sociatus
ACGGAAAATTTTCTTCAGTGGGAAAACTTTTTCCCTCCATATTGAGATGAGCCACTCCATATTGTCTTGAGCTAGTAGTGATTATTGCAATTCTTGGAGGTTCAACCTGCCTTATGCCATGTTTTGCCATGTAGTCTATCTCATGATCATGCACCTCTGATGGAGAAAGGTTTGATGCCAACGTCTTCCTAAGACCATCCAACTGGGCAACCTCTTTCATCCGCTTTTCTTGATTTAGGGGGATCCATGTGTCTGAATGCAGACAACCAATAGACCCACCCATCTTAGACATATCCTCCTTATGAACATTTGCATAAAGAGATGGATATGTTACTGCCTGATTCAGCTCATTATTAGCGCAACTCTGCCAAGACTGGTCAGCACTTGGCTGGTGGCCACAAACCATGAAAAGATTACCCTCAACCACTTGCATTTCATCACTATGTTGTTTTCAAAGATCTTCCATTACCTGGTCCTTCTCAGAAACAGATAAACAATGCAGTAAGTAGTGCTAGTCTCTGCTCCTTACTCTTCCCCGAAATTCCAACAAGTCAGTGACCCTATAGACATGCTAAGCTCACTAGTCTCTGGAGCACCATCATCTGAAAACTGAAAAATAAAATGATAGCAATTTTCGTTAAACCAGAGAAGTTGTTTGTGAAGGTGTGGTAAGCATAGGTGCAGGTCTAAGATCATATACACTAAGCCAGTTACAGTACGAGATACCCCAAGATGATTAGGAATAATGGACACAGGGCCAATATCTAAACTTTTTACAAATCTATCTACTCTTTCGTCAGTAACAATACGTGGAAGGGCAATATTTACATTTAAACATTTTATATTTCTTGGAACCCAAACTTCCTCATTTGGATCAAAAACACCATTCTGGGTTTTACAAACATTAAATTTTCTACAAGACAGAAAGCTCTGGTACTTCATTGCAGTGGCAGCCTTTAAAGCTTCTGGTTGTTGATTGTGTTCAGTTACTGTCTTGCCCACAAGATCCTGGATATATCTTCCCCTTTTATAATTGGCAAGGCACCTCTTAATTTTTTCTTTTGAGGCTCTTGAAGCAAAGAAGTCCCATGCACCAATTGCTGCCCCTTCTTCTTCTCCATGAATGTATTTTAAAATGTCTGTTTCTTTACGGTGTCTTTATCTAGTGCTACTGGTTGTGTTTAAAATTGGTTTAAGTGAAGTGGGATTTTTCTGGCACATGGATCTTACTTGTTGTGGTTACTGGAGAAGCATTGATAACCTTTCGTACTCTTTCTGGAGATCTTTTAGCTTCTGTTCCTGCTCCTTAATAGCAGCTTCAATTTTTTGCAATAATTTCTCTATTTTGAAAACAGTATAGAAATGAGAATTAGTATTTTATGTAGTTATTTATCTTCTAAAATAACAATAAAAGTACGAACGTTGTAGTAATCAAATTGTAAATGAGATAAATTTAGAATTTATACAGGGATTACAAATTTCTGTTTCCCTTTGAGGTCACTTTGACTCCTTGTCCAAAAATTTTGGAATCATTTTTGACAATGTGAGGTCAAGGAACATAACAAATAAAACACTACATGTTTCCATGAAGACGAAGCTGAAGGTGCAGCCATTTTGAGCACATGCAGTGTAGACACTTTACACCATTATTATATGAAGTACCTATTCAAAGAAGAACCGCTGACTGAAAACATTCACAATTAAAGTGGCAGCTGATCAACGTGCTGTACATCGGACACAAACAAGCTACGGACAAAGTTTAATTGTTTCACAAAGGAAGTTTTTAAGATTTTTCCAGGCAGAAAATATAATTCTATTGAACATTTCTGAATTCCTCTCTGGAGTCAAAGTGACTCCCTATTGGAATTTTTTGGAATCTGTTGGGTATCACTGATGAATTTTTGACGTAAAATACGCCAAATTTGATGTATTTGTAATCCCTGCCAATGTGCTATGGTACAATATGAGTCCTTCAGATTTCAGATATTTATAATATTACATTTTCTGTACATCAGATACAGGCATAGGTCTGAGAAAATCTAAGAATTTTGTTTTGGTTTATAGATCTAACTCATTTTATAGATTTGATTTATTCTTCTGGTTTTTGGAAAGCTTTTGTTTAGTCAAAAACAACATGGTATTAGAAAAAAAATATAATATTTTTTAAATATCAGACGTTTAGGAGTATGATAAATTGCTCGCCTCAAATACATTTACGTGTGTGCTGAGGTGTGCGTGTGCAATCACACACCTCTCAGAGAAAGGCTTGGATCGTGATTAAAGCTTAAATGTATTTGAATTTTTAATGAATTACACATTTTGTCCATCGTGAAATTTTAATGTATCACTTTCACAAACCATAAAAATTCTGGAAGAATAAGAGCTGTCAGTTTTGGTACAGTAGCACGTAGTAAAGTTTTTGTGTTGTTTCAGCATCTCAGTGAAGGTCGCAAAGTTCAACAGTCATTAGAGGAATCAATGAGAGCATTAGATGCCGTAAGTATCATAGATACTCAACTATAATCCGGATTTCAGACTAATAATGTACAGTAACTCATTTAAGGTATATTTTGGCTGTATTGGTCAACTCCATACTGGAACTGCTATAGAAAGACAAAGAAAGGGCTAAATGAGTTAAAACTACATATATACATGTATGTAGCTATCTTTGGTCTTGACCGACTTCTGTCTTCCACATTTGAAAAGCTCTCTCTTTGATGTTGTTATCGGCTGTCATGGTTGGACCACCATCTGATCTTCACGCTGTGTACTTCCAAAGTGCAAACGTCTAGTATTACTAATTTTAGACTATCACTATTATGTTTTTTAAAGGCAGTATATCTAAAAAGCTGATTCTTTAAATCAGCAAGCTTGTGTCCTGACTTGGTCTTGATCATCTGATAAAAAACTACTGAGTGTAGATCCATATGTAAGTACTTTTAAAAATATCCTTTTAAAATTTGCACTGGGCAAACATTGCCTTGAGCCTTAGCTGTTAACACCTCATTACAATGCACACCTTCTCGTAACTGGTCATTCTTTCTCTCTCTTACACTGTAGTTCCTCACTCAAAGTTGGAATATAGTCTGGCTGTTTATTATGTCTTTACATCTCTTTAGCTATTCTTTCTGCATCTGTCTGGACGTGTTCTAAACCTCATTTCACATCTCTCTCTCCGACTGTTCTTCATGTTTCTCTCAAAAGACCCCTTCACTTCACTTGAAGTGCAACCAATGAAAATTATCTATAGAACATTATAGAACCAATTTAAGAAAATTCTGTCCTACATTATTGGTGAATATTAATTTTTTTGGAATAATATCCCTTTATCTATTCGTTCAAAATCACCCAAAAAAGTCTTCAAAAAGTATCTTCAGTGTTTCTTTGTCGCACACTATATGTAATTTTAGTTTAAACATTTTTGTGATAGTTTCTTTTTCTCCTTCCATGAAATATATTTTGTTTATAATGAGTTTAAGGGCACATTAGATTTCTATATCATGCCCTATCTCTTTTCTTTCGCCATTGGTTCTAATTTTTTTACATTATTTTTATTATTTATTCATTGATGATGATGTAGTGTCATTGTGGTTTATTTTCCCTCTTCCCCATTGCAGTAGGTCCAAAAAATCAAATCTTTAATGTAGATTTAGTCATGTTCTAACTTACTGCACTGTTTGTTTTTGTTTCTTTTAAAAAAATAAAAGCAAACAATTGATTATAGTTTTTTGTGATATGAGAAGCCAAAGGTTAATAATAACTGAAGACCTCACTTGTTTTTTTGTTTCATCAACATAGACCAAGAAGGCATATAAAAATGCGAGCCAAGAAGCTGAGTCAGCACTTCTGGCATTCCAAAAGGCCGATCAGGACATGACTATGACAAAACTACAAGTTGAAAAGGTATACATAACATACTAAGTTATGTGCAATTAGCTTGCATAATTGTATTTTTTCTTTGTACTTGGTTAAGAGGTTGACATTGTGCAATGAACAGGTCTTTAGTAGAACTGAGAAGTGATTTTTTTGGTTGTCATAAACATTTCTGTGGCTAGTGCCTCGTATGAGACCTAGACCATGTCACTATATTATTACATATTGTTACTGAATGTTCAACATTTATAGAATAATTTAGAAAGGCACTTTAGAAGGACTTGTGCTTTGATTGGTCTACAATACAAGCGTGCTTTCATAGCATGGAGAACGGGATTGTATAGACCCTTTTCACGCAAGCGTGACATTGATAAATATTTCGGTTTTTAAAAAACAAAATGCATCATCAAATTTTTCAAATCAAAAACAGTAAAAGTGCAAAGTTTCGATGAGATTGGCCAAAAATTGGCGAAGATGTGAATATTCTAATATGCTAAATATTTTTGCGGAATTTTTGAAAGAAAATATTTGGGTTTCGCATGATAACAAGGCTGGGGGGGCATTAGATACCCTTCGAGCCTCGTTATTAAGCTAAACAGAAACTTTGAGTTTTTACTGTTTTTGATTTGACAAATTTAATAATGCACTTAATTTGAAAACCGGAATATTTATAATCAATGTCACGCTTGCGCGTGAAAAGGGTCTATTTCCTAAATCAAAAGAAACCTCTGATGCAGCTCTTAGCATCTATACTGTGAAGCTACAGCTTATTAAATAACACTTTTTAAAAGTAGAGTAACTAGAATGACATAATATAATCTAGTCCCTGGATAATTATTATCGATTCTAATAATAATTTTAAAATAAAAATATATTATACAAACAGGCAGAATTTCAGTTAATGTTTTAGAGGTACGGCTAAAAAAATCTAAAAATGGCTTTGTTGAAACTGTTTTTTTCTGTATAATTAAATTTATTTATGTAAATGACCCCTTCCTTCCCATCCGAAGTGCAGATGAAACTTGCTTTTTTAAAGATTAAATAGTACCGAATACTTTTATTCTAGAATAACTTTTACTTTCAATTTAATTTGTAATAGCTACTTTGTTTTTTTATTAAAAAACACTGATTGAATAAAAGAGCAAGTTGTATTAAAAGAAGAAGACATTACACACTGTTAAGGTGCCTGATAATTGTTTCAGGAGGCAAGGTTTGTGCACAGTGTTTTCCGTGACAGAAATCTTTAATAATAATTGTGTGACACAACGACCAATCTATAACCATTGATTATGTAGTTTAAAAAGCTAATGTTTTAAGTTTTGTTCCTTTGAAGAGCAGCTACTGTAATAACACAACCATTGATGAAATTCATAAAATTTTTCTCTTTGATTTATCTGAACTTTATGTTGAAATAAGAGTATATGTTCTTTATTCCCTTAGTTTAAAAACTTATCAATAGAGAAGGGGCAAGCAGCTGAACGTGCAAGAGATGAATATAAAAATCAGTTGGATAAAACCAACACCAAACAAACGTTGCATTATAACACAGAAATGCCAGCAGTATTTGATGTAGGTTGAAACTTCACATCAATTTTATTTATTAGGAAATTATTTTTTTTTACCCTTTTTCCATTTAAGACCGATGATGATGATGATGGTTTTTATGATGATTTTGATGATGATATTGATGATGATGATGATGATTTTGATGATGATATTGATGATGATGATATTGATGATGATGATGATTTTGATGATGATGATATTGATGATGATGATGATGATGATTATCGCAAAATGATACCGGAGGCAGCGTGGTTCAGTGGTCAGAGCTCGGGATTTGAATGCGGAAGACCCAGGTTCAAATCCCCGACTCGGAGATGATGATGACGATGGTTTTAATGATGATGATTTTGATGATGATAATGATGATGATAATGACGATGATATTGATGATTTTGATAATGATGATGATTCATGATGATTTTGATGATGATGATGGTTTTAATAATGGTGATTTTGATGATGATGATGGTTTTAATAATGGTGATTTTGATGATGATGATGATTTTGATGTTGATTGTTGCATGATGATTGTGGTGGTGATGGTGGTGGTGGAAATATCAGTGATGTTGATTATTGGTGATGGTGATGATGGTAGTGGTAGTGATGACAGTAATTTTAGTGATGATAATATTAGGGACTTAAAAAAACTAAAACGGAAGAAATGACAACGGCAGTTATGAAAAATATTATTTCTCGTTTATATTTTGCGTTTTAAATAAGCGAGAACTTTTTAGTTGCAACTTTGCACAAGATTCTTAAACAGTAGAAGGAGATTCGGTCTTGAAGGCAAAAAAACGATAGACAAATTTGTTTGACGTTCACGTTGTCTGCCGAACCCCGAAAGTGAGCTTTCCACGGCGTGTCATTGAAAACCATGGCGAGCAGGTAACCAGCTCGCCACATTCCAGCGTGCAACTATTTTATTTACTAATTAAGGCTGTTGTTCTTTGCCTTTCGCGTTATTGTTGCCGTCTTCGTATCTTAAACTCTCTAACCGCCGAGTGATTATGATGACTTAATAAGGATGTGTTGTTGATGATGATGATTGATGAACAGTGTGTAGGTGATAACCAATGGTGATGAGAGTGATAGAAGAAATTGGTACTAAACCAATTTAGTGTCTAGTGTCCTGGGCTCTCCTTTGGACGGCATTGCAGAGTTTCATGCCAAGAGAGCCTGGGTATAAGTCCCTTAATTCTTATAATATTACTAAATATGACTAATATAAAAAGAAAGACCACTTTATAAATAACAAAATCCCAAAGTTTGAGGTTAAACGGATCAGTAGTTAACGAAATATAACTGTTTTAAGGTATAAGAATTTCTAAAGAAATGTACATGACTTCCGAACAATTCTTCACATAATGTCTGGCAGTCATCCCCAAAAATTCTTCTAACTCAAATACTTCTTTCAACTCCTTCACTATCCACCAAAATGTAGGGTAGAGAGACCCCTTAAGTTGAATTACAAGGTAAGTAATAGTTTTGAAAGAAGTAAAGGTTGTTCATATGTTTAGACTTTAAAATGTAAGAAAACAACGAATATTTATTATGTAAGCATGCAAATTGCTCAAAATATTTCTTGTAGGATCCACAGAAATCAGAATAAAAATGAAACTTTCTGAACAGCGGGTGATTTGCTCTCTAAATTGGTGTGGTTTTTCATGCAAAATTTGTAAAATGATTTTTTAACATTGTATGTCTGGGGATGATGCGTTAATGAATAATTATAAAATGTATGCTCAAATTCGGTTTTTCAATATCAAGTGTTACTGGGTCCAAAATGAATGTGTCAATGTACAACTCGTTAATGAGTGACATTTGGCTTAAAATAATGACTGGATATTTTCTTTTTGTGAACAGACAGGTTTATTTATTATCCTTGTTTTTCATTCAAACTTTACTTTTGATTCCAGCAATTACAAAGTATGGAAGAACGCCGAATAGCAAGGGTTGGGGAGCTGTTTGTAGAGTACTCCGATGTCGAGTGTAAAGTAATGCCAATACTTCAAACATGTCTTAATAACATAAAGAGCAATGGCACATCTGTAGATGGAACAAAGGTAAATACTTTGAGGTATAGATGAAAGGTAAATACTTTGAGGTAAATACTTTGAGGTAAATAAAGGTTAAAGGTAAGAAAGGTTAAAGGTTAAAGGAAAGGAAAGGTTAAAGGAAAGGTTAAAGGAAAGGAAAGGTTAAAGGAAAGGTTAAAGGAAAGGTTAAAGGAAAGGAAAGGTTAAAGGAAAGGAAAGGTTAAAGGAAAGGTTAAAGGAAAGGAAAGGTTAAAGGAAAGGAAAGGTTAAAGGAAAGGAAAGGTTAAAGGAAAGGTTAAAGGAAAGGTTAAAGGAAAGGAAAGGAAAGGAAAGGTTAAAGGTTAAAGTATTTAAAGGTAAATATTTTGAGGTAAATACTTTGATGGAACAAAGGTAAATACTTGGAGTAAGTTTAGGGCTCGACACTAACTGTAACCAACTAGACACAGTCAGACACAGCTGCTGTTCCTGGCAATTTATGTGTTCCTAGTACTAAAGCTTAGTGCACTGCTTGTTTGAAAGGATTCAGTCACACTAACAGAACAGAACAAATCGGCGCTAACACCACCAGGAGATATACCGTTTGAAGAGTACGGCAAATCTGTGAACACGGCAACACCGGGGAAAGGCACAACGTTGGAGCATGGAATGAAAAACAAAAGACCTAGCCGAGGAATCTTTGGAAAGAAGAAAAAGAAGGTAAACTGTTAAAAATTGGTTTTTAATGTTATTTCACTGTTAAAAAGTATGTTGAGAAACAAATTTTCTCATTTTTTGAATACTGTTCAAACGTGGGTTAAATTTAACTGCCCTGGGTTAAGCAAAAATAACAGCACCATTTGCTTCTCTAACGAAAAGATTACAGTTCTTACAAAATGCTGCTCAGCTTTTCCACGGAAAAAACTTGTAAATCCCAAATTTACAGATCAATTATATCTCTGTAAGCTTGGCAACAAAAAAAATGGGTGAATAATGTAACCCTGTGTTAGCGCTAATTGGCTTTTAAAAGCTGAGTCCTGCATGAGATATAGTTTAGTTTCGGTTCCTCCTTTTTCTGGCAGGGCTCGATAATTGGCCAATTTCCATAGGAAACTGAGATACTCTTGGTAAGAAAAACTCATGAATATGAAGTTTGAAAATATGTGCCCAATGCGGAAACAACATTATCACACAGCTTATCTTCGGTTTCTGTAATGATTAGCGGATGAGAGTCTTTGACTCCCCCTGGATGGGACACTAATCCATCACAGGTTAGCTCCCAGCAGAGGCTGGTACTCATTTACCGACCTCAGAAGGATAGAAAGCTGAGTGGGCTTAGGCGGAAAAGAAGGTTTTGCAATTTGCCAAATGTTCAAATTTCATCAAAGCCGGGAATCAAACCACGACCCTGTGGTTAAAACGCATTGGTCATTTCAGTACGTTTAGCAGTTCCTATCTGAGGTGTATGTGCGAATGTTGAAATTATGTTTGCACCACAGTGAAAATAACCGATCTTCGCTAGTATGTACGCAATTTAAGCAATATCTAAAAAGACTGAAAACAAATTGATTATAAAAGTCCTCAAAACAGCCTTTAACAAAAAAAAAAGAAAAACTAAATTAGGTAAAATTTTAGAGTAAGAATATTGGTTTTTATGTGTTCGTAAGTGGGCTTATTACAGAGGGAGGGGAGGTGGGGCTTGTGTTACGGTAGTTTTAATAACACTTTGGTCTGCAAAATTTATTTTAAACATTGCAGCACACTGATGGAACTGACGGGAACGATTTCCAAACGTTAAATCCAGGAGAGAAAATCAGGAGGTGTAAAAAAGAACTTGCAAAGTTGGAATCACAAGCTGGACAGCTAAAAGCTTCCAGGTATGTAATCTTTAAACGTTGGCCTTTTGAAAATAGCGTCTTCTAATAAACTGTAACTTTCACATGCGCTAAACCTAAAATAGCTTAATTCTTTAAGGGGACTCTCTTGGTGGATAGTGAAAGATTTAAAAGAAATATTTATTTATTTATTTATTTATTTATTTATTTATTTATTTATTTATTTACAACATTTAGGGCCCTATTAAGGTACCAGGGATTAAAGATAATAGGACTCGAGGTCCCTTACAAGGATCTTACTCTCTTATTTGAGTTAGACGAACTTTGAGGACGATCAAACCGTCCCTCCTGACCATGCGAAAGTGCAACTTTCGTTAGGGGACGGTTTGGCGATTTTCTATGAAATATTAACTTCAAAATTAATGTTCAAACTTCACTAAAATTCCCCCAAACTCTTAAAAAACTACATTTACAAAAATTTCTTCCCTCAAATCTCATGGATCCAAAAAGCCTCAAAATGTTCAAGAGGCTTCCTTTTTATTCAATCTGTAATGTGATTATCGGATTTTTCACATTTCAAAATAATGACGGAGATATCATCAAAAATATCATTAAAAGCAGCGAAAAAATGGTCTTAGGGTAGAGAGTCCCCTCAAATTGGTGCGAGAAAAATAGCTAAAATAACACTTCCTTGGTTTAAGACCTAATCTACCTTTCATGATTACGTTGCAGTTTGCCATAAATACAGAATTTCATTTTTCATCATTCCGACGTACGGAGCTTGCGACGTTAAAACAGATTGTGCGCGAAAACTAGGCAAAGTAAGAAGAATGCTCTATTTACATTTGCTGATTGAAAGCCATTTTGGATTGTGCTACATGATTTTAGCGCTAGGTTGGCGTAGGTAACAGGTACTTATGAACAGTTGGTGATTTCCAAATTACGGCGAAACCCCCCTTACTTTGAAAATTCCGATGTAAATCGAGGACGCTTTGTAATTTAAATATTTTTGCAAACAAGTATAGATAGCACACACGTACTATTACCTAACTTGAAGCACTATGACTACGTCCCTTTAAACTACGCCACAAAAAAATAGTGAGCTAAGTCCCTTTAAACTACCCCAAAAAATAGTGGACCTGATTGCTGGAGGCCATGGCCAGCTGTTTCAACCTTTTTAGGCCTCATCAGCATGGAATAGCTTGCAACCAGGCTCAGGTTCCCAAAATGAACGTATGTAATGACTAAAGCGCAATGCCTGTGGAATATGCCTATAAAGATGAACTCAGGTATAGATAGCACAAACGTGCTTGTAGCTAACTTGAAGCCACTATATTGGGCACTATGGCCACAACTGTAGTGGCCTTTAGCAATTCAAAATTCCATAAAATTACTGAGCCTGATTGCTAGCAGTCATGGACAGCTGTTTCGTGTAGTAGAAGGACAGTGTTTATCCCAGAAAGGGCTAGCTGCCTTCGTTAGCAGCTGTTTTGAGATTTTTATGCCTCATCAGCATGACAGAACCAGCAATCAGGCTCAGGTCCCGCAACAAACATAAGTAATGGTAAAAGCACAATGCTTGTGGATGTGGCTATAAAGATGAACTCAAGTATAGATAGCACAAACGTGCTAGTAGCTAACTTGAAGCCACTATATTGGG
>JAOBAY020079904.1:0-10947 GCA_025331085.2 Zoanthus sociatus
ACAAGTTTAGCAGATTTGGTGAACACACTTTCTTAGTAGCTCTAAAACAGCAAAATAAGCTTATTTCCAGCTTTTGCTCGCAACTTTACAAGTTTAGCAGATTTGGCGAACACACTTTCTTAGTACCTCTAAAAGAGCAAAATAAGCTTTTTTCCAGCTTTTGCTCGCAACTTTACAAGTTTAGCAGATTTGGCGAACACACATTCTTAGTAGCTCTAAAACAGCAGAATAAGCTTGTTTCCAGCTTTTGCTCCCAACTTTACAAGTTTGGCAGATTTGGTGAACACACTTTCTTAGTAGCTCTAAAACAGCAAAATAAGTGTATTTTCCAGCTTTTGCGCGCAACATTACAAGTATAGCAGATTTGGTTAACACACTTTCTTAGTAGCTCTAAATGTGCAAAATAAGCTTATTTCCAGCTTTTGCTCGCAACTTTACAAGTGTAGCAGATTTGGTGAACACACTTTCTTAGTAGGTCTAAAACAGCAAAATAAGCTTATTTCCAGCTTTTGCGCACAACTTTACAAGTTTAGCAGATTTGGTTAACACACTTTCTTAGTATCTCTAACGCAGCAAAATAAGCTTATTTCCAGGTTTTGCGCACAACTTTACAAGTTTAGCAGATTTGGTGAACACACTTTCTTAGTAGCTCGAAAACAGCAAAATAAGCTTATCTCCAGCTTTCGCACACAACTTTACAAGTTTAGTAGATTTGGTGAACACACTTTCTTAGTAGCTTTAAAATAGCAAAATAACCTTTTTTCCAGCCTTTGCGCACAACTTTACAAGTTTAGCAAATGTAGTGAACACACTTTCTTACTAACTCTAAAACAGCAAAGTAGGCCTATTTCTAGCTTTTCCGCACAACTTTACAAGTTTAGCATTTTTTTGGTGAACACACTTTCTTAGTAGCTCTAAAACAGCAAAATCTTATTTCCAGCTTTTTCGGGCAATTTCACAAGTTTAGCACATTTAAAGAGCACACTTTCTTAGTAGCTCTAAAACAGCAAAATAAGCTTAATTCCAGCTTTTGCGCACAACTTTACAAGTTTAGCAGATTTGGTGATCACACTTTCTTAGTAGCTCTAAAACAGCAAAATAAGCCTACTTCCAGCTTTTGCAGACAACTTTACAAGTTTAACAGATTTGGTGAACACTCTTTCTCAGTAGCTCTAAAACAGCAAAATAAGTGTATTTCCAGCTTTTGCGCGCAACCTTATAAGGATAGCAGATTTGTTTAACACATTTTCTTAGTAGCTTTAAAGCAGCATAATAAGCTTTTTTCCAGATTTTGCGCACAAGTTTACAAGTTTAGCAGATTTGGTGAACACATTTATCTTAGTAGCTCTAAGACAGCAAAATAAGCTTATTTCCAGGGTTTGCTCGCAACTTGACAAGTTTAGCAGATTTGACGGACGCACATTTTTTAGTAGCTCTAAAACAGCAATATAAGTGTATTTCCAGCTTTTACGCGGAACGTTACAAGTTTAGCAGATTTGTTTAACACACTTTCTTAGTAGCTTTAAAACAGGAAAATAAGCTTATCAGTTCCAGCTTTTGCTCGTAACTTTACAAGTTTAGCAGATTTGTTTAACACACTTTCTTAGTAGCTCTAAAACAGCATAATAAGCTTCTTTCCAGCTTTTGCGCACAACTTTACAAGTTGAGCAGATTTGGTGAAAACACTTTCTTAGTAGCTCTAAAACAGCAAAATAAGCGTATTTCCAGCTTTTGCTCGCAACTTTACAAGTTTAGCAGATTTGGTGAACACACTTTCTTAGTAGCTTTAAAACAGGAAAATAAGCTTTTTTCGAGCCTTTGCACACAACTTTACAAGTTTAGCAGATTTGGTGAACACACTTTCTTAGTAGCTATAAAACAGCAAAAGAAGCTTTTTTCCAGCCTTTTCGCACAACTTTACAAGTTTAGTAGATTTGGTGAACACACTTTCTTTGTAGCTCTAAAACAGTAAAATAAGCTTATCAGTTCCAGCTTTTGCTCGCAACTTTACAAGTTTAGCAGATTTGTTTAAAACACTTTCTTAGTAGCTCTAAAACAGCATAATAAGCTTCTTTCCAGCTTTTGCGCACAATTTTACAAGTTGAGCAGATTTGGTGAACACACTTTCTTAGTAGCTCTAAAACAGCAAAATAAGCGTTTTTCCAGCTTTTGCTCGCAAGTTTACAAGTTCAGCAGATTTGGTGAAGACACTTTCTTAGTAGCTTTAAAACAGGAAAAGAAGCTTTTTTCGAGCCTTTGCACACAACTTTACAAGTTTAGCAGATTTGGTGAACAAACTTTCTTAGTAGTTTTAAGACAGCAAAAGAAGCTTTTTTCGAGCCTTTGCGCACAACTTTACAAGTTTAGTAGATTTGGTGAACACACTTTCTTTGTAGCTCTAAAACAGCAAAATCAGCCTATTTCCAGCTTTTGCTCGAAACATTACAAGTTTAGCAGATTTGGTGAACACACTTTCTTAGTAGCTCTAAAACAGCAAAATCAGCTTATTTCCAGCTTTTGCTCGAAACATTACAAGTTTTGCAGATTTGGTGAACACACTTTCTTAGTAGCTCTAAAACAGGAAAATAAGCTTTTTTCCAGCCTTTGCACACAACTTTACAAGTTTAGCAGATTTGGTGAACACACTTTCGTAGTAGCTTTAAAACAGCAAAATAAGCTGTTTTCCAGCCTTTGCGCACAACTTTACAAGTTTAGCAGATTTGGTGAACACACTTTCTTAGTAGCTCTAAAAAAGAAAAATAAGCTTATTTCCAGCTTTTGCTCGCAACTTTACAAGTTTAGCAGATTTGGTGAACACACTTTCTTAGTACCTCTAAAACAGCAAAATAAGTGTTATTTGCAGCTTTTGCGCACAACGTTACGAGTATAGCAGATTTGTTTAACACACTTTCTTAGTATCTCTAAAACAGCAAAATAAGCTTATTTCCAGCTTTTGCTCGCTACTTTACAAGTTTAACAGATTTGGTTAACACACTTTCTTAGTAGCTCTAAAACAGCAAAATAAGCTTATTTCCAGCTTTTGCGCGCAACATTATAAGTATAACAGATTTGTTTAATACATTTTCTTAGTAGCTCTAAAACAGCAAATTAAGCTTATTTCCAGCTTTTGCGCACAACTTTACAAGTTTAGCAGATTTGGTGAACACACTTTCTTAGTAGCTTTAAAACAGAAAAATAAGCTTATTTCCAGCTTTTGCTCGCAACTTTACAAGTTTAGCAGATCTGGTGAACACATTTTCGTAGTAGCTCTAAAACAGCAACATAAGCTTTTTTCCAGCTTTTTCTCGTAACTTTACAAGTTCAGCAGATTTGGTGAACGCACTTTCGTCGTAGCTGTTAAACAGGAAAATAAGCTTATTTCCAGCTTTTGGTCGCAACTTTAAAAATTTAGCAGATTTGGTGAACACACTTTCTTAGTAGCTTTAAAACAGCAAAATAAACTTATTTACAGCTTTTGCGCAAAACTTTACAAGTTTGGCAGATTTGGTGAAACCACTTTCTTTGTAGCTCAAACAGCAAATCCAGTGTATTTCCAGCTTTTACGCGCAACGTTACAAGTTTAGCACATTTGTTTAACACACTTTCTTAGTAGCTCTAAAGCAGCATATCAAGCTTCTTTCCGGGTTTTGCGCACAACTTTACAAGTTTAGCAGATTTGGTGAACACACTTTCTTAGTAGCTCTAAAAGAGCAAAATAAGCTTATTTCCAACCTTTGCGCGGAACGTTAGAAGT
The DNA here is from genome assembly GCA_025331085.2 of Zoanthus sociatus. NCBI lineage: Eukaryota > Metazoa > Cnidaria > Anthozoa > Zoantharia > Zoanthidae > Zoanthus > Zoanthus sociatus. Next base: position 3,755 of record JAOBAY020079904.1, read on the forward strand.
TTAGAAGATTTGTTTAACAAACTTTTTTAGTAGCTCTAAAACAGCATAATAAGCTTTTTTCCAGCTTTTGCGCACAACTTTACAAGTTGAGCAGATTTGGTGAACACACTTTCTTAGTAGCTTTAAAACAGCAAAATAAGCGCATTTCCACGTTTTGCTCGCAACTTTACAAGTTTAGCAAATTTAGTGAACACACTTTCTTTGTACATTTGCAGGACCAAAATGTTTCTTAAGAAAAGTCATTCATAAATGTTATAATGCTTCTCATTGTTACATGCTGCATCTAAATAAAAGTGATTCTTTCTCAATCGATCCTTTATTGAGTTGCGATTTGATTATTAGGAAATGCCATTTAACTCGAGCTAAAATTTTTAGTCCTTGGGAAATCCACTACATCAACTCATACTATGAAATAATAAAAGTGACCTTACTAGTAATTGAAGTAAGAATGTTCTATTTCTCTCTGCCTGATCTTCATCTGGAGATGGAAGAAGCTTCAAATATGCGGCAATTTAATGTAAAGTTTTGTCCCTTCAATAATGAAAATTCATATCAATACAAACATATTTATGTAAGTTTCTCAAATAACTATGGGGGTTCTTTAACAAGTGCCAACCCATTGACACTTATTACAAATATTACGTACAGTGATGATCCCTTTCAGGTTTTGAGTGGTTTGTTCATTCTATAGATGGCATTTTTAATTGCTTCGAATGAAGCGAGTATATTCCTATACCGAACACAGTGTAATTTTCGGATGTCACTAACAACGAACATGCGATACATATGATCAGCGGTTCAAGTGCATAACGTATCGAGAGTCAATTCAAGGATGTCACCAACATTTCGGTACACATGATCCATGCTATTAGCAGTTCAAATAAAGTATGATAAAGTTTAATACACTAATGTCTATTTCACGGGGTAAATGAAAATCACTCTAACTGCATTCATGCAAAACCTTCTCCCTTTACAATAACGGTAAAATACATTGAATACTGAAAATAGAACAGTATTGTAACTATAACAAAATATTGCACTTGCAGCACTCACTTACTATTAGAAATAATTAGTACATTAAAACAAATATGCCACTGAAGCACATGATCTACGTCTATCAGCACTAATTACAGTGCAAGTCCATCTGAGCATTACCATCTGAGGAGGCAGTGTGGCTCAGTGGCTAGAGTTGGGGAATTGAATGCGGAAGACCCGGGTTTGAATTCCCAACTCGGACTACTTAATGGATTTGTCCTCCGTGCTACCAGGGGCAAATTTACCACGCTTTGTAAATAGCCAACTGGTTTGCCTTCTGTCTGTTGGGATTCTTAACTGGGAGAAAACAAGATTTAAACATGACACTGAAAAAATCCCTTTGGGGAGTTGTCATTAAGTATTTATTTATTCATTTATTATGAAAACTAAGCTAAGTTAAATCTGTTATACTATTACCGTTATTATTATTGAAAGAAAAAGCTTCTCAAGTTGAATGCTCAGAATTCTGAGTTACTAATAGGAATCTTGTAACCCTCTGATTATCGATCAGATGCTCTAACCACTGTGAGTCTCAGTAGCTCAGTGGGTAGAGCATCTAACCGGTAGTCAGCGGTTTGTGGGTTTGATTCTCCTCAGTGACTCAGAATTATTTGTGGGCATTCACCTCGAGGAACACTTTCTTTCAAACTTAATACCAATATGCAAACTTCCACAAAGAATTTCTTAATAAAATTATTATTATTATTATTATTATTATTACTGTTACCATTATTATTGATATTATTATTATATTATTGTTTTCATTATTATTAGTGATACTAATAATACCATTGATTTTATTAGTACTATTGTTTATTAATATTGTTGGTCTTGATTCCTACTTACGAGAGACTTCCAAAGTGTTTTATGAGAGCTTGTCGTGTGTCAATGCTAGCAATATTACTCATGGCAAATTCGTGTAGCTCTGGAAAGTACTTAAAGACGGCTCTCTGTAAAAAAAAATTGACATTTCCTCAAATATCATCAATTGTCTCAAGTTTATTACCAGTAATAAATATCTCTAAATGCCAACGAGCAAGAGAAAAGGACAAGAAAGACAGAACTGAACTGTGCAAGTACTGAGAATTGGTACTGTAATTTTACTATTCGAAAAAATGTTAAACTGAAATATCCCAGCATTTAATGTACGTGTCAAACCATTCAAACGTAAAGAATTTTCTTTTAACACATTGTTTTGCGTATTAAAATGTTTCTCTTTTATGGCAATTTTCATCAATTCTGGCACTTGTCAGATGAAATGCCTTTGATAAAATGGATAAGCCGCTGTTTCTCCACCATGCTGCCTAGACGTCATAGTGCATTATGATTGGTCCATTCGTAGACAAACGCCTCTTGGGATTATGTCACAAAATGTTGCATAGCTTACTGTACATCTCTCTGGATTACTTGAGACTTTTTTTGCCAGCCTCAACTTCGCATGGCTCTATGATGCTGCCGCCTCGCCAGCCTCGCGTTTCTGATTGGTTGCCTTTTAGGCAATTATTATTTGTGAGAAACAAGACCTCCATTTAATTTGAGTTTCAGTTCCATTTTACAAAATGTAAAATGGTACCTTTTCCAAAAGTTTATCTGGCAAATGAATGTTTAAATTCATACAGTAAATTCTTTAAAAGCTGGCAGTTCTTTTAGAATAATTTAAGACTTTTACAATGTTAAGACTGGCAAAACTTTGACCTTCTGCATGATTCTCTTAATAGGTTGGAGAGTAAAACTTCATTAAGAGAGTTATTAACCTTGGTGTTCTTAAAAATTGGCTGTCAAAAAAATGTGCGAGTTAAAGATTAATTTTGCGAAAAAAACTCTTTTGTATAAAACTATACATTTTATTAAGATTTTCATGAAAACATCCATTCTTTCTGGTGTTACTTTCCTTTCGTCAAAGTCTCGTTGAACAAGAAAACCTTCTCGATCCAATTATGGTACTGATAGTTTTTTTATTTGGTACTGTATTTACCAAAAGCTGCCAAACAACAGTTTGCTTTGGTCAGATAAATTAAGATAGAAACCTGTAAAGGAAATTCTTTTACTGCTACTGTATCAGTAATTTTGACAAATCTTTCACACCCCTTGATTAAACCTACATTACTTTCTCGAAACCACATCGTCTTTTGTTAACCAACCTGAAGTGAGGCCATTTTGTTATAATGAATATCAACCATTTCATGGTCTGTCAGAGGAACTCCTGCCGAAGTAATTTAGAAATTACCTACGTTAATGAGAAGTATCACGAGATGAAAATAGAAACAGAAATTGGAGTTTAAGGACAAACATTGCAGTACAAAGCATAAAATCCAACACGGTGTATTAAAACCAGTAAATTTTGCCGAGGCTCATTGTGATCTTAATATTTGGCTGCTTCAGCCTAAATTTGTTCTTAATTTGTTCTTTTTCCTATGAGCAGTCTGAAGTAATGAAAAATATCAAAACACAAATACAAGGCATTGAAAAACAGTGCTGTGTTATGATCGTCTGAGGAGCTTCTAGTATTACATGAATATGTGTATCATTTGGGACAATAATAGATAATAATAAATGTAAAACTGCTGTGTTTTAACTGTGCACAATGCGAACGCAGACTTTTAAAGATTCATTTAAGTTTCAACTAGAAACATTTTCACTTTTTTTCAGCATCAGCCTGATCTTGTTCTTAAATTGTTCTTAATTTTCGGCCAATGTGAGCCTCATTGTTCTTACAAAGTTATTATTATAAAAAAAAGCGTGTATCAAGGAAAAGCATAATTATCAAGTGTTAATAACAAGTACGTGGTATTATCTAACTTTAAGCCATTAAGGTAAGAACTTAAGCCCTGTTAGTAGCAGGCATTACCGTTTAAATCTACCATAAATAATAATGCATGTGAATGTTTGCAGCCATAGACATGTTTTATGACTAGCATCCATCATAACATTCTCTTGTGTGCGTCCACTAACCCTACTGGCCTCCTTCTACAGTAGTGTTAAATGAAAGTCCTAAAAGAGGACATGTGGTTACTGGAAATTAGAATAGTAGCAAAAAAATCGATGCATACCACAGTCATAGTAGCTATCTTTGTCTTGAAATTATGTCATTTAAGTCTTACGACTGCTAAACTTTTGGAGCACATGACGTGCTAAAAGTAATACTGTTGATCGAATTTCAAACCAGAAGATACAACGGATCGGTTCTAAAACATGAACTTTATTTGTATGCGTTGCGATGTTTTCTTTTGTCTGACAAATGTATATGAAGTACGTCATGAATCACAAAACAAAATAATACTAAAAATAAATGTTTAAGTCATAAAATGAGCAAAAAGGCAAGTTTATTTCCATAATTTGAGTGAATGAAGAACAAAACGATGTTAAAAAGAAATTTATTTTCGTTTCTAATTCCGTGTTTGACTTGATATCATACATTTGGAAAATAGCAACACATAACATTCCAACAGTTTTGTTTACAAAAAATTTTAGCACCTTTGATAAAAGCCGTGCCTGGTAGTAAGGGAATAACATGACTTTTGGAGAGCATAATGTTTTTTCAACTATCATGGTCAAAAATAAACAATATGACCCGAAAAAAGTCATGTTATTAACAGTATTATCAATATACAAGGCCAAATAATTATAAATATATAACATAACACTAACACAATATACAATGGAGACAATGTCTGCATGATTGACCAATGATATCCAGGACAGAAGTCACGTAATTGCCGTACGCCTGCTTCGTTAACGGCCCGCGCTTGCAAACGTTTTGAAGAGGGCGCTTTCCCATTTGGCCTTGTATATTGATAACGTGAAAAAAACAGCTCGTGGAAAAATGAATCCGCAATGTCCTACGTCGCGATCTGCTAGTCAGCGCTCAACTTCAGGAAAGTTTACAAACATTTACGGACAATACTTGATGGCATAGTGGTGACTGGTTTATAAAACCACAAAAATAAAATGAATTTATCACCCCAACAGAGACCTGTCAAGCAAATTTGAATGAAGGATAAAGGAATATCAAATTGTCCGTCATTTATGAAAAGGGTATATGGAAAACTATTTCAGCTTTTTTGGACCTCATCATTTTCCAAACTTTAGACACAAATTACACCATAAAGAAATATCTTACTCGGATTTTTTTTCCCATCACCATTAGATGAGTAAGGGCAAGAGTAATTCATACCAAAACCCCACAACTGATATATCATACCTTTCAATTAAACCTAAATTGATCATAAATCAGTTCCTCTGAATAATTTAGAATTCCTACCTGTTACATCATTTATTTCGAAACCAGCATAAAACTTGAGCATGTCCAACAGCTAAGGATGAAATGAAGAATATTTGTAGCATAGCCAATGTACAATTGCAGGGATTTTTTTTGTTTCTGTTCTATTCATATAATCATCATCATCCTCATCAACAACATCATCATCATATTCATCACCATCAAATCGATTGTCATCATCACCATCATTATCTAAATCATCATCATCATCATCATCATCACCTTCGGCATCAACACCACAATCATCACCATCATCACAATCTTTATCACCATCATCATCTTCAATTCATAAAATAAACTTTGCAATTGGAGTCTAAACACAGACATTTAGAAATAAAAAATAGCGCATTTTTGAACTCAGTTAAGCAAACTATTGAAACTAAAATTAATAACAGATCCAACTTCGTAATCATCACCATCATCTTCATCATCATCAAAAGAATCCTCATCATCACCATTAACATCATCTTCAACATCATCACCATTATAGCCATCATCATCACCATCATCTCCATCATTGTCATCATCACCACATCATCATCATCATCACCATCATCATCTTCATCATCACCACCTCAACCATCATCTTCATCATCATCACCATTATCACCATCATCATCACCTTCATCATCACCATCATCTTCATCATCATCACCATCATCATAATCATCATCATCACCACATCATCATCATCATCATCATCACCATCATCATCATCACCATCATCATCATCATCACCATCATCTTCATCATCACCACCTCAACCATCATCATCTTCATCATCATCACCATTATCACCATCATCATCACCTTCATCATCACCATCATCTTCATCGTCATCACCATCATCATAATCATCATCATCATCACCATCATCATCTCCATCACCACCATCATCACCTCCATCATCCTCATCTTCTTCAATTCATAAAATACAAAAACCTTTTTAACTGTATTGCTGAATTAGAAATAAAACCTTTATTGTTAATTTTTTGAACTCTCTTAGTAAACTATTGAAATTCAAACTAATAACAGACCCAATTTCGATATATTAAAATTTAACATGGGCTACAGGATTTGGGGTATAAAACAAAAGAAATACCACTAGGCAATGACGAAAAAATATTTTATTTCTTATGTTTTATATCGAAATTGGTCAATTCGGACTATTAACTTTTAGGGTGCAACTTAAAAAGTTGCAAAATATCAGAGTATGAATATGTTAATAACAATTTGACTTAATATATTAAACAAAATGCAAAAACTACACTGTCTTTACCTGGTTGAACAGCTTTCCTTCAGGATCTCGCTTAGTTAGATTGGAAAGCTGGCATCGAACCTAAACAGCCAAAACACAAATCAGTAGGATGTAAACTAACAGTTATAATGACGTAGATGTAGTTGTACTGTTAAACGATCTTCAGGTTTATGATAAATACCAATACCTGAAAAAAAATCCCTCCAGCCCTAACATGACAAATAACTCATTGAAAAATACTCCCAAATACTCCCCATACGTTTCATATGAGCAGTTTTGGAGAACGTCGTTTATGATCTAATACCTGATCGATTCTTAATTTCTCATTACCCAATGCTTGATTTTGTATGAGTAATGTAAGTATGGGTAAAATATTGATAAACTGTGAGGGAACTGAAGAGTTAAACAAGACTTGAACCCAGATGAGTTCTGTGATCCCGGAGAAGCACTCAAGCACTCCTATCAACTGAGCTATGAAGCCTCATTTTTGGGAGCATGTCAACTTTGGTGGTTAAAGACCCATTGTCACTTCCCGTGATGCTCCGCGCATTGTTTATTATGAAACGTGACCACAGACCGAAACGAGATCGGATGTCAGCTTTGACAAAACCGCAAATCGCT
>JAOBAY020079915.1:0-10945 GCA_025331085.2 Zoanthus sociatus
TTTCTGTCCAACTAGTTGGGTGATACTAAAACAATTAGACCTCTCGGCCTCATGGACTACGACTTTGAATAGTCCATTCGGCCTACGGCCTCATGGACTATTTACTCATAGTCCATTCGTTCTCGAGGTCTAATTGTTAAATAGAACATATAAATACAATAAAAGATTTGCAAGTAAATAATTATATTATCTTCCCAAAATTTAGAACCGGTTATGGGAAACTAAACATTCGATTTCTGGGGGTCAAGATCTGGAATTCAATTCAAAAAATGTTTCAAATCTAAATCTCGACACTGTCTCAAGAAGCTGGTGACCACTTCTCTCTTAGCTAATAACCATAAAAACGTTGATATTCGTGTTTTTAATAAGAACTTCGTATTTTTGGGCCGAGGCTGAATGTGCTTTACGCGCTAAAGAACTATTTCATAATAAGATAGCTTCTTAGTAGAAATGAGTGTCTTGAAGCTTATTACTATTTAATGGGCAATAATACAAGAACATAAGAGAATACGCTCAGAAGAGATAAGTACTATTACGAAGGGAAGATAATTTTAATGTATACTATTATCAGCACAGAAAGGGTATAGAATGTGCATTATGGCCATCTTGTATCCCTTTACGGAATACTGTGAAAAATATTTTAGGAATTATAGCCTCAAATGTTCTTGAAAATGTTCTTAATATTATTATACCTAATTGATGAACACGCTTTTAAGGCTCGGAAAAATTTACTGGTTCTCATAAAAAGAGCATGTGTACTTCTTGCGTGTATTTGTTTGTCTGTTTTCATTGTTCTTTTTGCTTATCTGTTTGTTTGATTTTTATCTGCTTGCTGTTATATTTCGTTTCTGAACTTTTTAAAAATCAAAAACGTATTCTTTCTCCAACCTACCGCCACCTGGTTATCCTAATTGGTAAAGTGCCAGTCTATAGTGCTGGAGGCTCGGGTTTGATTCCCGGCCGGAACAGCACTCAGGGTTTTAAAATAATTAAGGAAAAAGTGCAGCCTTTGCTCTAGCATCTGGCAATGGTTAGAATAATTGAGGAGAAGGTGCTGCCTTTCCGCTAACATCTGCAAATGGTTAGTCTTAGATTTTCGCGTCTTCTCAGATAAGGACGTTAAACCGTAGGCCCTCGGGGACATGTCCGTGTTTATGTGTGTGTGTGTCTGTCATCTGAAAAGTCTCCGTCCACCTTAGAGTGGTAAAGATGGTGTCCCCAATTAGTAGGCCTTTGGCCGTCTAGAAGACTTGACACCTAAATAAAGTCTTAAGCTTTATTATTATTATTATTATTATCATTGTTATTGTTATTGCTATTGTTATTGTTATTGTTATTGTTATTGTTATTGTTATTGTTATTACCTGATATTTCCAATAAATTTACGTTTGATCTAGCCAATTACCTAGATTAGCCCTTACTATTTCTGAATAGCTGTCGCTCATCATATAGTAAATCTTATCACTGCTATACAATCACAATACTAATATATGTAATACAAGGAATGCCTAATAAAAAAATTCAGGTTGTTGTTTCAGAAAATTACCTGGACCAACTTTAAGAAAAAATTGGAGTTAAGAGTATCTGTATCAGTGTATTTACGTTAATAAAAGGAGATTACATGTTTTGTTATCATTGATCACTTATTTCGTATCATTACGTTATTGTTAGTATCTTGTGGTGAAATGCGCTACAAGGGAAATCTAAATCATAACTACATATACAGGAACATCTGACATTCTTTCGCGTGTACTAAACTTAACTGTCTCAGTCATGTTTATGTACTAACCGCTTCAGTCTTGGTTAACCTGGTTTATAAGGTGCCTGTCTATCGTGAGGGAGGCCCGGTTCTACTTCCCGGCCGGACCATCACTCAGGGTCTCTAACATCTGCAATGGTTAGACTATCGCGTCCTCTCGTATAAGGACGTTGAACCGTCGGCCCTCGGAGACATACGTGTGTTTATGTTTGTGTGACTGTCATGTGAAAGGACTCCTTCCTTATAGAGTCGTAAAGATGATGTTCCTAATATATTTGCCGGCCTTTGACCAGCTAGAAGGATTAACACTTTAAAATATAGTTGCTATTATTATTGTTAATATAAAGATGATAATGGTAATATTTTACAGGCTTTATTTGTGGCGCTTTACTTTCCAAAGCAGTGGGTCAAAATCTACGACCAAGGGACCCAAGGGAATTCTTTCTCCTTCCTTCAAATATCCGACACATTTCTCAGGAATCTTGCTGTTCCTAACAATGCGGTTTTTTGTAAAAATCGTGTTTGTAATGTGATTTCTAATTTTTTAAACAATTCTCCGGGTCTCTGAGTCACAATCTGAGTCACAATCGGCACTTTTCGCAGTTTCCGCAGGAGTTTCATTTCTCTCTTAAGTTCTTGATACTCAATTTTGTCAACATGCTTCTTATGGACTCGAACATCCCCCGGTATAGCAATGTCACAGGTTAGACAGCTGTTTTCTTGCCTATTTATAACCACTATGTCATGCCTTCTAGCTTCTATGATGTGTCTCGCACTGGATGTTTACGTCCCATGAACAACTTCAACCCATCATTTTCTATATATATAACAACCGATTCAGCATCATGATCATACCATGCATCTCTCATATTACTGTAAAGCTAAGCTCTCAAATCATCCCCAAAGTTAGACATCAAACTCAAAGATCTCTGGTCTTCAACTAGTTCGAAAAAAAATATGCATGTCTTCAAAACAGCTAAAGACGTGATGAAATATTTCCATGCCGCAATCTGGTCTCCTAGGGCTTCCTTTTCAAACATGTAATATTTACATGATTCCTTAATTGTCCAATTAACTAAAAATATCTATAGTATAACTATACCATTCATTAAGTAAACAACACACTTCCAGCAAGAAAAAAACTTGCAAAATGAAAATTATTTTCAACAATCTTTTGTTTATTCCATGAAACTCTTCTTCATGTGGTAGTAGTGAAAGGTATTGTCCTATATATGTTGACCTTTCAAAACTCATAAGTCCGGATCCCTCAATCATAACTGTTGAAGGACTTCGTCCTGACCTTTAGAAAACCCCTTCAGATAATTGTGCTCGAACTATCGGTTGGCTTCGAATCAATCTTAAAAATAATTTTTCAAGATAAAAAAAAAATACAAAGAGCTAACAAAATTTTTGCATATTGTAAAGTTAATAAAGTTATATAAGTGCCCTAGGTGTATTTGCTATTGAATCGTCCGCTTTGCATGCTTACAGAGTTAGGTGTTGATGATATAGATGGCAAAGGCAAAAGTATGTTACTCGAAACATCATTGAACATTCAATTAGGACTACATACTATATATATATACATATTCTGTAGCAGGAACAAAGATTGGTGCAGTCCAGAACTGACGAACTATTAACATGATTGTATAGCCTATGTATATCTTAAAATCGTACATATTTTTTTAATTTTCCCTAGAGTATAAGTTTTTATGTTTATCATGTTCGATTCAAGTAGACGATTGTAATCTACCTGTAAGCAGTGAGGTTATGACTGTATATTGCGTAAAACTATAATAAAGTTCCCATTATTAATACTATTATTACCTTGCAATAGAGAAAGGAGAGACACACAGCACCACTATCCATGGATTCGGGTCAAGGTTTCGTGTGCTTTACCGAGGGCAGGGGAGCACGTCTAAGCCTAAGAAGTTCTAATTAAAACTAACAGAAGACTGACAACAAAACTTAACATTCATGAGACTGATTTTGAAATTAAAAAAGGGCTGGCCGGATTATTGCAATATGTTTTTTATTATAACTTTGCTTACTAGCTGATTTAGTATACAAGCCCTTCTCAAAATGTTTAACAATTGATATATTATATTTTTTGTTCACTTCTTGTAAATATTAGTATTCTAATTTGTTAACGATTTTATATGTAAATTGTATGCATTGGATCTTATTTTTATTCAATTCGAATTATCCGAGATGGGACAATAAAATTATTATTATTATTATTATTATTATTATTATTATTATTATTATTATTATTATTATTATTACTATTACTATTATTACTACTACAAAGGCAGCTTGCGTGTGCCGCTCATTGATATGACAATTATGAATTAAACCTAATCCCTAAGAATCTAAGGTCAGCAAGTGTGGCCTTTTGCCCACTTAGATCGCCGTTCCAGACATTGTTTTTTGTTAATAAATTATCTTAAAAACATGCTTATTTTGTTTTACCTTGGCCGGTCTTATTTTCCTTTAATGATTTTTTTCTTTTTCTTTTTCTTTTTCTTACTTAGTTTTTGAAGTTCCAACCCAATATTCCGACTCAGGTTTTGTTTGGAATGGCTGGACATCCACTTCAAAATTTTTGGCATTTATGTAACTTTTAGTGACCATCTTTTTTTGTATTGTAAAAGCATTTGGGCTAAGATATCTTATTTCTGAATAAGTTTAACAAATGTAGAAATGTCTAAAATGTCTAAATCAATTATTTTCTGCCATTTTCACTGTTTCTGTATGTGGTCTCTAGATTTAAAAAACAATGGAAGAGAGCACTAGAATCATACCTATTAACAGCTAGGCCGAAACACAGATTCACTGATCTGCTCAAAAAAATATTTAATGTTGCTCAAAAATGCCTTAAAAAAGTTGCTAGCTCAAAAGGTGCTCAAATCTCAAAAAGTTGCTCCCTTAATATCAAAAGTTGCTTTACACGTTTTATCTACAAAGTAATAATATCATGTTTCTAAAACAAACACAGCAAACATAAGAATGGATGGCGAATGGTAAATGCGAAATTTTGCGAGATGCTGAGACTTTGTGGGTCCGAGACGTTTTCACCTTTTACGTTGCGAGTCCCGAGACTTTTAAGTAATTGAAATACGAACGCGAGACGTTTAGACCCTCGAAATTTTTGTAAGCTTTGGTCCGAAGTTAGAGTCATATATACGAGCACGAGTATAACAGCCTTCAGTTGTATAATAAAAGCTAACTGAAGCTGTTGAATGAATCTGTGCAAGGTATCAAGGCTATCAGCAGCCAAGAACAAGAACATCACGACCACGAGCCTTCTTTAACCTTGCAAAAATCGAGTTTTCGAGACCTTTTTGCGACAAATTTTGCGAGACTGGAACTTTTTAAAGGACCATCTGCGAACCCTATAAGATATTGCTTTTATTATTGATAATGTTTTCTGGTTTCTTACATGACATAATTGTAATCAAATTATGGTCTCCAAACTTCAGTTAGAGTGTTGATATGGCAAAATGAACTTAAACTTAAACAATCTGAATGGAGTCAATGGGGTCATCATCGTCTGACACGAGGGCCGCCATTTTGGATTTGATATAGAACGTTGTTCTGTCAGTTGGAATAAGGAAACACAGGTCCCCCAAAACAAAATATATTGCTAACAGGGAGCCCAAACAAGAGAGCCGAGGAGAGATTTTTTTACCAAAATTGTTCCGATAGTAATATTCATTTTTAATTCAATGCTTTGAAAGTGGTCAAATGTGCCAAAATGTACAAAAATTGGTCGAAAAATGTACATTTTTGAAAAAGTTGCTCAAAATTTAAAAAGTTGCTCAAAATCGAAAGAGTTGCTCAAATACTTCTAGGCCTATTGGCAGCCCGATTGTTGTTTTTTGTTTGGCGGGCTTTGCTTGGCGCACAATTTGAACACTAGAAGTTAGCTAATATACTAGTGAACACAACACTAAGTTTAGATGAGCTACAGCTATAGTATACATCCGAAAAAACATTCGCATTTCATTATGTTAACCTATAAAGTAAAAAACGCTTTATAAAATAAAAAAAACTATCACTAAATAATCATCAGTTTGGGGAATCCATCGTTTTGTGAGAAATAAACAAGTATTATACTTTTTTTATAAACCAATAATACTCAGAAAATATTCTGAGCCCATGACAGGATTTAAACCTTTATACAGGACATTTTTTTAAAATAAAACCATAAAATTTGGTAACACCTTACAAACTATGAAACAAAATTCAAAATATTCAAATTTGTAGCTTTGTTTTTGAATAACACATCAAATGCAAGCAAAAAATATTTTTAGCATGCAATTGCTAATAAAGGGTACAGATAGCTTGTAAAACACTGTAACAGTAACAATATGTCAAATATTTTAGGAATGTTCCTTAATCACGTGATCATGGAAAGCATCTAGCAAACTGAACGCTAATAGTAGTAATAGTCCCATAATTTCTGATTCAAAATTCCGGCAATCTCATGTTCCTTGAAACACCATGCTATTAATTAAACGCTTGTTAAATCCACGGCGTATTAATAAGGCGTTAATTCCTGCTCCTAGGCATGGGGCAGGAATTTCAAAGAACTGGTGCATAAACTAAGTAAATTGTTTACTGTTTAGAAAAAAAACGTTTTAGTCTTAATTCCATCTTTACTACCTCAAATACTTGATACTACACGAAATCATAAAAAAGCTATTAACCAAAGGTATTTTAAGATTAGTTTGCTTTAAGTAGCCCGTAGGCAATTCTAATTGTTGACATGTTTTGAAATAAACATTGAATATACTAATATGCAGTATAATAACCAAAAGAACAATAAAATGCCCCTGGCTCCGGTATCAATTTTATCTTCAATAAGTCTTTGAAAGGATTCTATAGTTTTCAAGATTGCGGCCCACGAGGCAAATTTTCTGTAAGATTTATTTTGTTTAAAATGTCTGTTTCATCCCGTAAAATACTTTTAAATTATAGTTGAAGCCCGTATAAATAAAAGATTTCCATCAAGGCAGCTACTTTTAAAAGTTTATATACAAAAGAAGTTTTTTGCTTCATCTACCGAATGCGTAAGCTTTTTTAAACAAATTGCTTTCATTTTTAAGTGTGCGAATTCATTTTAAATCACTAAATCATTTTTTGAACTATAAAGAAAAATAATGTACCCTGTTGGCGTGATAGCCTCGTCATACTTGAATTAAAGCAAATACATTTTCAAATAACTCAAATACACAATAGGTACTTATGTACTTACGAAAGGAAAACTTGAAGGCTGAATCTATTTCTTCTTCTATGAGAGCTATTGTCTAGTAAGAATGACTGTTTTTAAAACACTTTCGCTTACCCGTAACAAAGATTACTTGTTTGTCTAAGAAAGAATTGATATTTGTTATAAGATAAGGAAATTCAAGTTTTTTTTTTTTACCTTAAAATTTTGCTTCCACCCTGAAGGACTCAAAGGGTCTTCCGCCAGCAAGCTAATCTGCGGTTTCGAAAAGGTTTTAGTTTCAGGAAGGTTTTAACATTAAATTTCATCTAATTATTGCTGATCAAATTAAAGTGCTTAGACTTAGTTGCATTACTAACAATGTCATTCCCCGTTGTATGAAGCGGGGCAATAATTGAACCGGTACAAATCTGATACATCTGTAGCATTAAAAAATGAAAATTTTCAAAATTAAAAACTTAACATTCCAGTTTTATGTTGCCAATTTTAGATATTCCGAAATTCTGAATTTCACGAAGCATTGAAAAAAAAGAAAGAAGAATAAGAAGATTTTTTAGGACTTGCTTAACACACCCGCCTCTCCAATAAAAAAACGCGAAATGTTTATTCGATCGATCTCATAAAATCGCGGTGTAAGACTTTGTTGTTAATTTTCTCACTAAGAAAATCTAATTTCTTTTAAGCCAACAATAAAAAGCGCTATATAGCTTCTCACAATTTCCTCTGTCAAAAATGACACTTGAAGCAAAAGTTGACTGCTTGCCGGTAAAGAGCGTGCAAAACAAATATTTTTATCAAAAAAGTCAGTTTTAAGAACAGTAGAATGTTGTGAAAGCGAACCACACTTGTTAGCAGATTTGAAAAATTTAAATAGGAAGAAACGGGATAAATCCACAAAGATGTTTGAAATGAGTCATTAATCGTATATATAGAGTTTTAATGTTTTTACTTATAGTACTTGTTGTTTTAAAACCGAACACTCGCGAACTCGGTTTAAAAAACCAGTTAAGCCTGATAAATTGGTTTTAAACCGGTTAAGCCTGTTAAAGTGGTAAAAAGATAAAAGTACAACGTACCTTACAACTGTAATTACTTCGTTCAATCTTTCTTGTTAAAAAACACGATCAAAATGAGTTTTAAATAATTCATTTTTTGCTGAATGCATCTTCAAATGCTAATCCAACATTTTAATCACTTAAAACTGCATACAGCAGTTCAAAGATGCTTTAAAATTTTGGTTTCCGGAGTTTGATGGTGTGATTTGATATTTACCCCGTTTACATTAAACTTGAACTGATTTTCTCAAATTAAAAGCAGTGGAAGGAAACAGCCGATATGAAATGAAAAAATAGAAGTGAAGCAAGATATTTAGAGTTTGCACCTTTAGCGATAAAGGGATAAAAAAACAAATTTCTAAAAACAACTTAATAGATTTCTATCAATTATTAACTATGAAACTAGTATTTTCCTAAATCTCGACACAAGGCTTGAAAATTTAAGTCTTGATATTGTCTTGATTGCGAATTTTTTCGTGACTTGACTGATTTGTAAGCGATCTTTTCAACACGTACAACCTCGCATTCTGTACTTGTTTCAGTAATTGTAACCGAGAATGACTGAAATAAATCTGGCACTTCATTTCGACTATCGTCATTAATAACAGCCCTGATAAAATCTCCGCAATAATAACATTTTAAAACCGACAAGATGAAAATGATTGTATCTTCTTTAGCAATGGTTGTTAAGGAAACTAAAAATAGGGCAACTGATTTCAATTTGGTAGACATTTTTCAACAGTTTATACACTGCCTCCATCCTCAGTAACTGATGTACGTATTATCACGATCTGTCGTCTTGTATTTAAACACTCGTTGCGAAGCTACCGCTTGTTTGACTCTTTTGCAAAATAAGCTAGGTTTTAAATGTTTTTGACTGAGACAAGTAAAATATTAATTTTTAATACCACTTTTTGGAAATTTGTTATCAAAACACTTGTGAAATTTAAATTAATTTTTTTCTGTGGTTTTATATTTTCTAACTACACTTCATGTTATTACTATTTTTATTATCATTATCATTTTTAATATTAAGTATATAAAAAGAGATCTCTGGATAAAACTAAATACATAGAGGATATTACACGGTGGTGCGAACATATGAAGTTTATCTTCGAGTGGAAGAAATATTTCACAATTGAGTGCAGCGAACGAGTGAAATCTTTTTTCCACGAGAAGATCAATTTCATATGTTCAAGCCAACGTGTAATTTTCTTTTTATTACATAGATATAAGTGTTTCGAAAATAGAAAAAAACTAGACCAAAAAGACGGGAAAACAAAGGAATGACGTCAGCGGTATCTTCACTAGTAAGGATATGAAAAATGTCACTCGTATCCCGGATGTAGTTTCATATGAAATCTACGAGTGGCGTATTTTACGGTAAAACACTCATAATATTTAGGTAATAAAAATTGAAATGCGCTTTCGGCTGCATGTCATCCTACAACCTTTCTTTTTCCTTTTTTCTTTCTTTTTTCTTTTTTCCTTTCTTTTTCCTTTCTTTTTTTCTTTTTCTTTTTATCATTATCATTATTATCATCATTATCATCATTATTATTACTGATTTGATTGAAGTAGCCAGTTGTTTATTGTATACATAGTAAAGTTTACAACTGTATCAAATAAGCAAAAAGATTGATAAAGTTGCCATTATTATTTATTATTTCTATATTGTTATTATTATTATCATTATTATTATTATTAATATTATTTTTAACTATTATTATGTAAACTAGTAATAGCTATCGCTAAGTGCCAACGAGCAAGACAAAAGCATGAGGACGACAGAACTGAGCTGTGCAAGCACTGTTAGCTGGTGCTCTCATTTTACTATTTGGAAAGAAACAGAAACTAAAATATCCCAGCGTGTGCTTTACCTGTAAAATCCATACGAACATACACTCTTTTATCGTGACATTTTGTTTTGTATAATGAAATGTTTCTATTTAACGGCAATCTTGTTTTGTAAAATGTCATTGATAAAATGAATCGAATGTTTGTTCGCCATGCTGTCTTGACGTCACAAGGTTAACGCACTGTGATTGGTCCGTTCGAAGATAAAAGGCCTCTTTGGCATTACATAAAATCTTACATTACTTACATCTATCTGGATCACTCGAGATTTTTTCCGCCTGTATAGTTCTTTTGCACGGCTCTATAATGCTGCCTCGTCGCCAGCCTCGAATCAGTTCGCTCGGCTGCCTTGTTGGCAATTACCCATGAAGCTCTTCGATACCACAACCTCTTTAACAACAGAAATCCATGTTACCGATATACTCGAAACTAAGGATATTCGTAAAAATGTTTCAACCTAAAATTAGCCAAAAAATAAGAATATCCAGCCTCGGTCCGAAAAACAATATTCCGAAAAAAAAAGGATAGCTATTGTTGGAAGAAACAGAGAATAGTTATATTGCGGTGTTTGCAGTTCCTTTGATTCGTCTTATCTTACTCGTCTCTATAATTAACCCTTATCCGACTAAAAACGATTTCATATAAATCAAAATTGTCCTATCTAGATCTTCTGAACCTGTTGGTGAAACCATGTTAAACGACCATTCATTTTCTTTGTCTTTGCAAATATAATCTAGAAATTATGGGTATGGTTTTGACAAATTCTGAAGTTTATATTATTTCAGAAAATTAGTGATTTCGGCTTATAAATAATGTTATGCAAGGCCGGCTATTGCTCACTGTCACACCGTCTGTGAAAAACATCTACGTTTTTCCTCTTTTTTATTAATGTATAGGTTTACAACTTGATTTAAATATACGAACACGCAAAGACCAAAACAAACATAGTCAGCTGTTATAAACGATGTATACCCAAGGTTAAAATTACAAGAAACAAAAAGAAAACTTGTAAACAATAAAAGCTCTTTTCCTGTTGAAATA
>JAOBAY020079925.1:0-10944 GCA_025331085.2 Zoanthus sociatus
ATATATAATAGTTATATATTAAGATTAACAGACCGTAAGATAGCTATGTTGCCAGCATAGTTGTCGCGGTAGTGTAGTGGTCATCACACCCGACTAGAAATCCGGGGGACGTGAGTTCAAATCCCATTTGTGGCAACATGTTTTTCTTTCTGTTTACTCTTGTAAATAGACCATTTCACAGTTCCTGAAAGGTAACCAAGCTTCTGCATAAAACTGAGGCTTAAGGTGATCTGACACAGTTAGAGAAGTGGAAATAATTATCATAAGAAAGAAATGTCTATTATTTTCACTTCTCTAACTGTGTCAGGTCACCCTAAGCCTCAGTTTCATGTAGAAGCTTGGTTACCTGTCAGGAACTGTGAAATGGCCTATTAAATTAACTGTTTTTTCCTCTCTAAATCTAAAACGTTCTATCAATTTACCAACAGATGAGGTATCAGGAATGTTCAACCTCCCGTCCCCTCGAACTGTGGGTTGCTCGTTATATCTTCCTCTATCTAAAAATCGAAAAAACGTCATATCGCAATACGCTCCAGAACAAACTCTCGATATCAACGGAATTGTTATGACGTGTAAGGATTTTAGTAATCTCAAAACCGATGTCTGGGACCCAAGTTGCATAAAACAGATCTCAAAATTGTCAGGTAAGCTTGCACGGTTCGGACGGTTTATAACCACAGAGTATAAACTTGAATTCAGGCTAGTACCATGCCCACGCAGATCTTGGGTAAACCGGTTGAATTGATAAGAATTGACGAGATATAATGGTACACAAGACTGCGGTCTTATGTGACTAGTTTAATCGGAGAGCAATGTCAGTAGATTGAAGTTGTTTGAGATATATAAAATTTAAAGCAGTTAGCCACAGCTTTAAGTCCTTGTACACGCTATTTTTTCTATAAGAGCAAGGCTCAGATTGACCGAAAATCAAGAACAATTTAAGAACAAGCTGCGGTTGAGGCTGAAAATAGAAAGTAAAAATTTTTGTAGCTGAATCTTGTAATTTACCTTACAGTAAAATCACAGAAGCACCGTTTCCCATTTGTTATTATATCTAATATTGTTCCAAATGATACACCTGTTCGTGTAACATTAAGAGCTCCTCATACGACCAGTTGCAATTGCTTCACAGGTATATGTTTCAACGATTAATACTGTACAAAAATGAACAAAGAAGAATTTCAAACCTCTCACAGAAATAAGAACAAATTAAGAACAAATTGAGGCTGAAGCAGCCAAAATTTTAAGAACAATGAGCCTTGGTAAATTTTTATGGTTCTTATAAAAAAAAGCGTGTATTCTTTGACAACTGGCTTCATATCCTCAGTTGTAACAGTATTTAGAATCTAGCAGCGCAGCGAGCCACTGTTGCAATGGACACTCTATACATTCATTTCATAAATATAGTACACTCTTTTGTTGTATAAGAATATCCTCTATAAGAAAATTGAGGCTGAAATTGACCAGATTTTGTTAAAAATATAATTTTGCATGTTTGAAAAAAAAAACATTACTGATTACATGTACTCCAATCCCAAATGGCAAAGCCATATACAGATCTATTGTCTACTCTTTTATACAACAGTCATTTTAAAAACAAAACAAAAATTCTACATTACCGATATTCCCAAAAGTAAGAATCATTTGTAAGAATATTTTCAGCCTAAAATCGGCCAAAAAATAAGAATATCCAGCATGGGTCCGGTATTTAATAGAATATGTAATATTTAACAGATATTAAATATTATATTTTGACCTGATGATTGTGTCATGAGAACACGGAAACTTTGTGTTGTCTTCAGCATAAAAGATGATTATTCTACCTGTAATTTTCATCCTAAAAGGAAATGAAATTGTAAAATAAAATAAAATTTTTTATTTACCACTTTGGCAGTAATAAAACTTCATGGTTAACAGTGGTGGTCAGTGTAACTTACAGATATTTTGAGGTATAAACAAACTCAGAAAAGTACTTAGAATTAGGCCCGCATACCTGTATATGTTTACTTCTCCTGAACGGAGACTATGACCATGATTAACCTCATTATAGAATAAAGTGGATCAATTTGACCAGTTCTAACTTTCTTGATCAAACTATAATACACGCAATGTCTCTAGGATAAAGTAACGTCTCAAAACCAGATCTTATTCGTGCATTTTGATAACTAATAAAATTAGCTCCAAATATTATTCTCAGTGCGCTCTTTTGTATTAATCCAATACAAAGCTAATCAAATCTAAAGAGTGACAATCGTTTAATTTAGTTTATAAATGTCATTTGGTGTATTTAGAGAATGCGTTTGGTTTTGAAGATGTTCAACCGGAGGTTAAATGTGATGAAAATGCAGTCGCAAAACAGAAAGAAAAGCGCATCAAAAAAAACCATTACCTTCAAGTTCCCATTCATGCATGGCAAGATAATTTAAATCCTTCGACGAAAGGTATGAGTGAAATATACAATAACCTTTATTTAGTAACGAAAAGCTCTGATCTCTGTAGTGTAAGAGGTTTTGCTCTTCAATCGAGGATGTAATATGCATGAATACTATTATTTTATTAATAATGTTAATAATGATTGTAATAACAATATATCCAAAGCAAAATTACTCAATTTTGAAAGGCTTAGAGCAGTGAGTTTTTTTGTAAAACCCAGTTAATTCAGTGTAATTTGAAAAAGGAATTGTCGTTTTTGATTGGATATTAATAAAAGATAGGGTTTGGTAAGAACCAAACAAATCTTTTGTAACGGTGGCGTGATATTTGACATTAGCATGTTCAAAATGCAGACACAGTTTTGCAAGTGTGCACAACAGAACTTCTTCTGTATTTTTGTTAATTATGCAAGTTTTTAAAGTTACTTTTTAATTATGTTAGTTCCTTCAAGTTATTTTGTTAATTATGTAAGTTATTTTAAGTTATTTTGTTAATTATGTAAGTTATTTTAAGTTATTTTGTCTATTATGTAAGTTATTTTAAGTTATTTTGTTAATTATGTAAGTTATTTTAAGTTATTTTGTTAATTATGTAACTTATTTTAAGTTATTTTGTTAATTATGTAAGTTATTTTAAGATATTTTAAAGAGGTAATCACACGAATTTTCTCGTTTCATCGCGAGTTTTTAAAAAAAGCTCAAATTGCATTCACACCCAGCGAGATTAACAATTTTGATACCTTTTCCAAACCTTGTTAACAATAACTTTACTTACATTTGAGTTGATTTACTTTTATGACTTAATTACAACTAATTGGGAAAAAGAGTCGGATTTTGGCGCTATAAAAAATGATTTTGACGAGGGAGACAAACCGGACTGAAAAAAACCTCGGATTAATGTGAAGATCAACAAAATTTCATCCCAAATGCAAGGTGCAGCCCGGCTCGTACGAACAGAGGCAAGAAGTACGAGATCTTACTACTCGTTTTTTATGACTATCCTAAGATGATCCTCTTCCGGAAAGGATGGGATGGGGGGGGGGGTGTGAGAAGGAGAAGGGATAAGGAAAGGGGGAGGGGGAAAGGAGAGGGGAGAAGGGAAGTGATGAGGATAAAAACGAATTCAGATGTTGGAAAATTTGATAATGAAGTTTGCCTTCACGGTGCGGCAGTATGTTTCCAACATTCACGTGATTAATTGTTGAAATGTTTGTACAATAGTGAATCCTGTTTCATGCGTCTTACACTAATTTTTTTTCTCTTGGTAGAAGTGGAACAAGGCTTGAACCTCCCCTCCCCCCGCAAAGTTGGATGCTCTCTTTTTCTTCCCATGTCAAGAGAACGAAGAAACAATATTCAGCAATATTCTCCAAATCAAACTTTGAATGTCAGTGGAATCACCATGACCTGTCGAGATTTTGCGAATTTAAAAAACGAAACGTGGCTTCCAAGTTCCCAGCGGCATATTGAGTTGTTGGAAAAGGAGTTTGAGGATGAATCTTCGACAGGTAAAAGTGGTATTATTATATTACATTAAGAGAGGATGAAGTGAGAAAGTAAATCCTCCATAATATAGGTCTTATTGCTAGGGTTATCCGTCTTAAGTTATTTTTAGATATAGTACCCGGTTCTTCCGCGGATGTTACTTGTGCGTTGCGCTTGGATGTTTTTATGGAATAAAAGGAGTTTTGCCATTTCATTTCATGTAATTTTGTGAAACAGACGTGGAGGATTAGTTGAGTTCGTTGACAAAACTTATAAAAGGACTTTGCTCTAAATTTTCCACTATTTTATCTCAGGTTATTTGTGATAAAGCCAAGCAACGCACGGGTAACATTCGCGGGAGAGCTGGGTAACATGTGTAAAAATAACTGGATTGGGATAACTCCTATATGGGGGGATATATCCACTCTCTTACCATTCATCCAATCTTGATTATATCTTGTATATATGCTAAATCCTTTACGAGCCAAGTGGCCCATGAGGCCGGCGCTTATCTCCGGTTTTTGTAGTGTTAAGCGGATGAGAGTCTTTAAATCCCCCTGGACGGTACACTAATCCATCGCAGGTTAGCTCCCAGCAGATGCTGGTACTCATTTACCTATCCTCGAAAGATGGACAGCTGAATTAGCTTAGGTAGGAAAGGTCGCACAAATCAGTTCAAATCTTGGCAGTTCCGAGGATCGAACTGGGGACCTTGTTGTATAGTGAGGCAGATATCATACCAACTTGTATATATGACATTTTTTTTCATTCTTGTCAGAGATTTATACATATATTGTTTAAGTATATTATTTCAAAACACTCAATGCCTATTAACCAGAAGTATCCATAGTAATTAAAACAAACGTTCTCTGCACCTTGTTTGAAACAATTTTTTTACTAGCTTTAAAGTCTGACTTTGCTAAACATCTAACATGATCTCCTTTCCAATAACAACAAGAATAATAAGTAGGTTTGGGCTTCTTTCAATCTTTTTGAACAAAGACTATTGCTAGTAACTATACTTGTAGTTTCTTTTCGCAATTTCTTTATTATGTCACAAAATAAAATTCTATAACCTCCTGGTAACAAGTTCTCTTACACACGATGGCTTAAAATAATATAAGTGTGAACATAACCTCGAATATCTTTGATTATCTCATTGCTAATTAAAAATACTGCGGTTCAATAAAATCACAGTATTGTATCTAATCGGCTAATGAGTAGTGATTTATCAACAGGCGAAACTCAAATTAAAGGAAGTAAAAGGCCAGGTGATAAACATCCACCCCAATCGTAGGAAGATTCTTTGTTTCCCATTGCCCAATCAAAGCTAAAGATCCTGCAAAGAACACCACCATCCAGTAATGCATTTGAAATGAACTGCGTCAGTTTAAGTTACCAGGAGTCGGCGTCTTCTCGAAGAACATCTTGGATCCAGTTGCTGATTTAAAGCTTCACTTCGTATTGATGATTTGCAACCACGTGCGCAGAATACGTACCAGGGGCAATGATTTAAATTTCAAAATATCATGCATTTGCTTTGCAAAATAAGATAAAGACCTCACGAACTTATAGAGCAATTAAAACAACAGCTCTGGGATGATGTTTGGAGCAAAAGAGCATTCTTTATGGAGTTACTAGCGAACAAAAGTTTTGAATATTTAGCAGTGTAAACATGCGGAGTGTCCTCCAACATGAACGTCATAATTTCAAAGCGTAGTACATTTCACTAGGTAAATGACAGTTTTGAGAATATAACAACTAAACTTATAAATTTGTTGCAAATGTATTGATTATTGACTTTTAAAAAACGCAACTCAGCGTTATGGGACATACACGCTTTTTTTACACTAACAACTTTATGAGGCTCAAATTGTCCGAAAATTAAGAACAATTTAAGAACAAGCTCAGGCTGAGGCTGAAAACAAGAGAAAAAGTTTCCAGGTGAAACTTTATTGAATCTTGTAAAATCGTTGGGCAACAAATTGACCTCTGCAACCTATGGGCGAGGACTGCAAGAGCGGATAAAATACATAGTAATCTTAGATAAATGTACAGAGATCCTTCAAATTACAGAATGATGATCACATTGTTTTCAATGCCTTGTTTTTTTGTTTTAATTTCTCGTTTTAAACAGCTCACAGGAATAAAAACAAAAGTTAAGAACAAAGTTATAATTAAGACCGTCGCCTGGTTAGCCTAATTGGTAAGGTGCCAGTCTATCGTGTGGGAGGCTCGGGTTCTATTCCCGGCAGGACCAACACTCAGGGTCTTAAAATAATTGAACAGAAGGTGCTGCCTTTGCTCTAATATCTGCAAATGGTTAGACATTCACGTCTTCTGGGAGAAGTACGTTAAAGCGTAGGCCCTCGGGGACATATCTGTGTTTATGTGTGTGTCTGTCATGTGAAAGGTCTCCGTCCACCTTAGAGTGGTAAAGACGGTGTCTCCAATTAGTAGGCCTCTAGCCAGCTAGAAGACTTGACACCTAAATAAAGTTTTTATTATTAATATTATTATTATTATTATTATTATTATTATTATTAGTGTTGTTCACAGCATTATGCTGGATTTTTGCAAGACATCAAGCTACACCCTGTAGCCTCAGGTGTCTAGCTCCTTTCTCAGAATCTTTGCAGTTCCAAGCAGGCAAACCTTTTGCAACATTTCAGCTGGGCATTCAATCTTGCTCTTTAATAGCCAGTCATGAAATCGATGCCACTTTTTTTAAGAATCAGAGAAATTTTACTCCGGCTCAATGTTCATATTTTGAGGGCGTTTGCCATTAACGTCTCGCTTTGTAAAAATTGCCATGGGCGGTCGGCGCGTTAAATTTCGTTTGATTTCAGCCTCAGTTTGTTCTTATGTTTTTGGGCGATTTCAGCCTGAGTGTTCTTATCAAGATTTTTCTTAAAGTGTACATCTGTCCGGATCAATCACGTTTTTTTTCCGTCTGCTTCAAAATCGCACGGGTCTATGATGGTGCCGCCTCGCCAGCCTCGCGTCTTCGTTGGGCTGTCTCGTTGGAAATCAGCATGTGTTTCTCTTTGTTTTTTTTTTCTCAAATTTAAACTCGCGGTTATTACTTTCCATTTGTAATTACTTTTTCAAGATTTTAAGATGTGGGCTAAAATAAACTTTTCCTAGACTAGTTGACCACTGTATCTTGAATATCAACACTTTCTCTTTCAGGGGCAAGCTAATGAAGCGAAACCAGAGCCATTCAAGGCTAATCCTGTACCTAACTATGACAAAGTCTCCTTCAAACCAGAACTGAAGCACAGAGCAACTGATGCAGCACCATTTTCCTTTGAGGAAAGAAACAAAGAAATGCTTGCGAAGAAAGAACAAAAAATTCAAGCAATCATTCAAGAAGAAAAAAGCAAGGTAATTGTAAAATCATTCTAGTTGGTAAGGCGCCACTTATGGCATTCATACGTAGTTTAACGCAAAATCATAGTTCTTCTAGAACAATTATTCAAATATAGCTTTTATAGTATTTAAAACAAAATACATGAAATTATGTACCGTACTAAACTAAATGTAAGTTGTGTAAACCATCTTTACAACCAGTCTAAAATGAAACTGAATTGGACTGTATGATGAAGTCTGATTTCTCGAAAATAAACCGGAGCCTTTTTATCAGACATCCTCCCCATTTAAGTGTTAATAAATAAAATGTTACAATGTAAATTCAATGGAAAGTAAATGAATGAATACTGAATACACACATCTTTCATAAAGAGTAAGGTAGTGATGCTGATCAAATCTAGTCAGAGAGAGCTTTCTTTTTTTAATTAAGAAATAAAACATGTTCTCGGTGCATTTATAGCTGGTGAAAACCGAGACGAGCGTTTTTAAAAGAGAATTCGAGAAGATATCAGTGAAAACCTCGATAAAATTAAATTTCTTACGTGTAATAACTTTGCAATTTTCTGATTTTGAATTTTTGCTATATCATTCAATCTATCTTTTAAGTTAATTCTTCTTGTTTCTGCTTCATTTATAGGCCAGCGATTTTGAAGCTAAACCTTTGCCAGATTTCTCACCTCCAAAATTGCGTTCGAGCACCAAAGTTCTTACCGAGCCGGTTCCTTTTAATCTGTCATGCGATTACAAGGGTGCAGCAAAAGCTGAGAAATGGATTCAAAAGGTAAGTAATCTGTCATTCTGGGAGAGCTTGCGCTCTCGAATATAGTTCGAATATCAGGAAAATAATGAAAACTATATATATAATATATATCTGAACAGACATAACTATAATGCTGCTGAAAAAAGTAGCAAAATAGTTACTGTTCATCAGCAGGATGCCTAAAGGCTAAATTGTGTGCAATTCTACAATTGGTTTCAGCTCCATTAAATCCTTTACAAACTGAAGAACAATTCAGGTGGAGCCACCCGCTAAGTGAACACAGTAACTGAACGTTAGTAAAGTAAGAAAAACCAATAGATAAACCGTTAAAACCAGTATTCGCGGCACACACCACACAACATAAAAAGAACCCAACAATCTCGCGCGTGAAAAACAAATTCAAAATCAATTAGAGCGCGCATCACTTAACAAAAACACATGAAAATTAAATATAAGATTTAAAAAAGGATATATAGACAATCGAATAACTTCAGTCAAACAATTCAGGGTTTTCCAAGTTCTTTGATTGATGCTCCACATTTCCAGCCTCGTCGTAGTGGGATCTATAGAACTTTACGAAGTTCTTGATGTGGAGTATTTTCTTCCCAAAGCCTTACTTCTCCAACTTGGTCAATAAGTCAAGTGCTTATTTCTTGTTTTAAATTCACTCTTATCACTGCAAATTTTAGTATATCTCACCAGTTGAGATATGTATACCCCATACGCCAGATTCTTTGTAATGTTGCTGTCAAGGTAGACTCATTTTAAATATATAAACTAGAAAAAACTGTTATATTCATTTGGTGGATTTCCTCTAAGAAAAACCTTTCCACTACTTTTTTCTTATCAGGTCTTTCATAAGCCCAAACCTGCTTAACTGACGAGGGCAATCATCAGGCAGTTGGTTATAAGCAACCCAGGTTACGATTTCTAAAACTTTATTTTGTTGCTTACATTTTTATTTTATATTGCAGGTGCGAGACGAGCTGAAGGAACAAAAAATGAAAACTGTGTTTAAAGCTCACCCGAGTAACGTCGTTTATAACGCTCCTTTCATGCCCAAGAAGTCGCTCAAACCCTGTACAGAATTTGAAGAGTTTGACTTGAATACAGAAAGACGTCGAGAAGCCAGAGAGATTTACGAGATGGCAAGGAAGGAGCAAGAGCGAGTTGCTGAAGCAGAGGCACTTCAGAAAGAAAAAGAAAGGGAGGAGGAAGAAAGAATTAACCTGATTCAATTAAGAAAACAACTCGTTCACAAACCGAACCCAATACGAAAATTCAAAGCTGTGAAAGTTCAGCCGAGCCAACAACCGCTGACCATTCCTGAGTCACCCGCATGGAATGAAAGGAAAACGAAAAAAATCCGCCTCTGATAGTAGATGATGATGCTATTTTTTCAAAACTTTTTCATATTCTCCATCAGCAAAATCATCTTTTATTGAAAATTCGTATTTTTGTGAAAAATATTCTCAGGCAAAAGTGCTCATTGTCATGAAATTGTGTTTGATAATTTGTTGATAACTCCTTTCCTAAATTTTTACCGTTAACAAACGTGCTTGTTTTTCTTTTCTGTCATTGAAGTTTCCGAAAATTTTGATTTGTTGAATAAAGCAACTGTTCCGAAAACTGCGACGAATGCGACCTCAAGCACTTTATATCCATAAATGTTGCTACTAAACTAGGAAATCTTCGTTCATTTTGAGTGTTTAAGTTTTAGAATTGACCTGCAGAAAACACGAGTATCTCAATGCTTTTGTGATAAACTGGCTCGTTAATCGAAGTTCCGTTTTACCGACTAATTGAGGGAAGATGTAAATAGCTGTTTTAGACAAGATAAAAACATTTTAAAGAAACGAAAGTATATGTACATAAAACATAATCTTCATTCCAGCAAGAAATGTTTTGCCAGATGGTAGAGGTAGTTAATAATCGTATGCTCACTTATTTAAAACATTCTTAATAAAGTGTGAACGCTTTATTGGTGAGATCGTAATAAAATTGTTTCTCGTGTCTTACGAAATGAGAGTTTACGTTAAAAGAACATTTGATTCGATTCCTTATGCGTAAGTTGAGCAAGCTTGCTCGTGATCTAATCAGCTCTAGGTTAGAAAAATACAAAGCTGCCAATGCTTGCAAGGAAGATAACGCACGAAACAAATTTTTCTGTTGGTTCATAAAACAATAGATGATCATGAATGACTACCCCTAAAAATAGCAACTGAAAATATAAGATTTCTTAGTTCTTTGATAAATAGTTAACGAAATATAGCAGGTTTTAAGATACAAGCATTTCTAAAGAAATGTATGGCAAAATGGCGGCCGGACACTATGCGAAGAATTGTTCGGCCGCCATACGTTTCTTTAGAAGTTCTTGTACCTTAAAACCTGCTATATTTCGTTAACTATTTATCCATTTAACCTCAAACTTGGGATTTTGCTATTTATACTGTGGTCTTTCTCTTTATATTAGTCATATTTAATAATTATAAGAATTAAGGAATTTGTACCCAGGCTCTCTCGGCATGAAGCCCGGCAATGGAACGACGTATAAATATTTTTTGAATTCGGAAAACGAGGAAAATTGTTTTCAGGTTTGACTGAAAAAACAAAGTCTTTAAATTACGTTGGCTTTTCCTTCTGAAGATCAGCAATTCTGTAAATAAGTCATGCGGAAAATAGATAAACAGCGTAAGAGAAATGTATGGTACTTTACGTATTTTACGTATTTTATTTCAAATTTGTCACCTTTTTGTTGTTTTATAATTAGTTAATAAGTTAGTGTTCCTGTATGTTTAAATTCAGATTCTGTACTATCAACCGTCACTTCTGAAGATGTATGTAGTCGCATACGAAACGTTAAGTAAAAGTTAATTTCAACTGACTATGCGTATA
>JAOBAY020079936.1:0-10943 GCA_025331085.2 Zoanthus sociatus
TCTTTAGATAATTTTAAACGTCAGCTAAAAACATGGCTTTTTAATGAGGCATTCTTTTTATAACGTTTTAATTATTTCAATTTAAATTATAATTTTTAACTAGGTTAAATTTGTAAAGCGCTATGAACGCTAGAAGTAGCGCTATAAAAATTATTTTATTATTATTATTATTAGTAATAAGACAGAACGAAAAGAAACATTATGACAAAGGATTGAAGTCTCTCCCACCAGTTAAGGTAGGTCAGAATGTCCACCTACAAACCAGGACAAATCATGGAAGCCAGGAACCATCATTGGAGAAGCGGGACGAAGATCTTACATTATAAGCTCTCAAGGTGGAATATATAGGCGTAATAGGCGTCATATTCTAAACAAACCAGGTAAAACACACTTTGCTGAACCATCTGATTCAAACCCACTACAAGATGCACAAATTATAAGCCCCAGCCCTGCCAATCCAACATCCATCCCTACAGAAAACCCTAGTAGCCCGGGAACCAACACCAATGCCACACACACTTCCAGCAAACCAACCACTTCTCAGCCTCACACAACCAGTAAACCTTATATTACCCGCTATGGTAGGATCTGTAAGCCTAACGCTAAGCCATCAATGTAATTTTTTTTTTTATTTTATAATTATTTTAATCAAACATGTAAACCTAAGATCTGAAACAAGTAATTGTTAACTCTACTTTTTTTTCTTTGTATTTCTTTATTTTTTTTTGAAAGAAAGGAGATGTAACAATAAGTAAATACTTAGATAAATATAAACTACGTTATCGCATTATTAAAGGAAACTAGCTATGGCAAACTAGTCACGTCCGTGAATTCGGAATAATAAAGTCATAAGTATAACAATACACAAAGTGTGTGGACAATTATTATTGTCACATCGAGTGAAACATTTCATTATAGCCCATTTATACCTAGTCGCACACTTACCAGCAAATGCATATATATTGCATTCCATTTTTACGGAGCAGGTCACTATG
Source organism: Zoanthus sociatus (assembly GCA_025331085.2). Taxonomy (NCBI): domain Eukaryota; kingdom Metazoa; phylum Cnidaria; class Anthozoa; order Zoantharia; family Zoanthidae; genus Zoanthus; species Zoanthus sociatus. The sequence continues at coordinate 996 of JAOBAY020079936.1, forward strand.
ACGCCACCAGGAGTGTCAGGACAGGTACGCGCCAAAATATCATATAAACAGGGGTCTTCAAAAGTGTATATGGATGAAGTTTTTTTTATTGGCATAGCCCTTACGAAATTCATTAATTTTCAAAAAACCCTTGGAAAGATAACTGTTTACGACATAAATTTTTGTTCTTTTCTTATGGTTTCCCTTAAATGAAGCAAATTTTCTAAGACACCTCTAGGAAAAAAAAATTACATATATTTTCCCTCCTACCCTTCAGAAAACAATACCCCCCGAGAAATTCTTGGAGTAATCATATCCCTTCAAAATGACTTCACTATATCCATAACCAAAAATTATATAAATATATTGTTATGATATATATCAAGTTTTAAAATAATCTCCCGTCAAAGAAGAATGTAAAGAAGTAATCCTGTGGAATTCTAATACATTTAAAATTATAAATACATAATATTTTCAATCTGCAGGTGGCTCTAATCAAGTCAAAAAGCCAAGTGGAGTTCAGTCCATCATAACAAGAGCAAGACAGTTGATTCAATCAAATTGTACCAGGTCAAATTCAAGTAATGTTTCTTTTCACCATTCAAAAAGACGACAAGTATCATCTCGCAGTTACATACCTCAACAAAAGAAAGAAACACCTCCTGAACAAAAAAACATTTGAACTAGTTTTATTACAGTGTCCTAATCTAGAGGACTTCAAACAGGATGATCACACTATGTGTGCAGTCACTCCTGATTATTCTAAGACAGAAGATGATATTATTTGTACAGGAATGGTAGATCTTTTAACCAATGCAGAAGAAATTTCACTAAGATCTAGAATTCATGAAGTCCTTGTTAGCAGACTGCCAGTGCTGCAGCTTAATGACTTTGATTTTGTGAAAGTGAAAGGGAAGAAAATTAGTACCTGTGTTAAAACAGGGCCAAGAAATAGGCTATATGCAATTAAAATGTCTAGCACGACAAGGTGCAATCTATGTGAGACTGAACAAGAACAAACAAATGAGACAATTGAAGTCCGCTAATCTTTCAGAAGATGAAGAGATCCAAGGTGATCATGACAATCCTCCTAAGGTTGACATCACAAAGGTGTTTTCAGAAACTGAGGAAGGTACAAGCGCTAATTTAGCTGACACATCCAACCAACAGGCTGGAGTATCTAGCATAACCCTGTTCTACAGCTGAAACAGATGCTTCCATGCCATGAAGAAACCTACCTGAAGAATGTTTTCCTGGAAACAGCTTCAATCCATGATGCAATTTATGCCTAAGCAGGACAAGCTAATTGCAACATCAGGTTAGTCACCAAATAACATCAGATCAACAAAATCCCAAGCAAAACTGTAATTTTAACATTTGTGTACATGTATGTTAATGAATGCAAGAATGTACATGTGTATATCAATATGTTAATAATATAATCGTTTTATGTGTATTTTATCTTGTTTACATTAGAATATATACATATATTTCCTTACCCTCCAACTCCAAACTTAACTATATATGATATAGTTAATATTTTAGTTACATTATTTTATACTAAATTCTAATTAATTTGTTTGTTCATACTCATATTGTAGAATTTTTCATGTTTCTTAAAATAGAGTCATATTTCAATTTAAAAGCTTAAGAATTACCACAGGAATACACTAAGCCCATTGTTTCTTCTTGAAATGTCTTCCCTCTGGAAAAATGAAAAATTTGTAATTAACTATTGTTATTTAATAAATTGAATGCTGCGTCGGTGTTTCTACAACAACAGATTTACAAATTTACAAAGTTTTATGTCATAGCGAGAAGAATTTAGGAAGTGATGTTTCGAACTGTCATTCGTTGGAGTGAATGCCTTTGTAACTCATTTTTTTGTTTTAACTGGTTTTAATTTTTTAGTTACGGTAGCCCACAACTGTCAAGACGAAAGAAAAATTCTCACGGCAAAAGAAAAGTTTTACGCCAAAAGATAAAAGTCTCACGGCAAAAACAGAAAGAGTAAAAAGTCTCACGGCAAAAGAACAAGCTCACGGAAAGAGTGAAAAATAAAAAAAAAGACCTGGGTACGAGTAAATAGCATCACGTGGGAAAGTTCCATATGGCGGCCAGATCTGGTGTTACTTTGATCAGCAGGAGGAGAGTGTAGCTAGTTATTACAGTGAAAATGTTTTGCTATGGATGTGCCTAGGCCTTGATTCAGGCGGCAAACTTCTGCTCGCACTGTGGAAAAGGTTTGTTAAAACACGAGTACGATTGTTTTAAAGGTTACTTACACTACATAGATATATTCAAATACATTCATGCCTTTGACTTTGGTATGCGCAGAAAATTTTTTTTGTTCTTTTCATGTAAACGTATTGCGCTTTTCTGAACCTTATTTGGATTATGAACACAACTTGTTTGTATTTCTTTGTAGCTGTGAAGGGTGAAATAACAAGGTCAGGAGTAGGTTCTTTAAAGGTGCCAAAAGCAGTCGATTTCAATACAGGTTTTTGAAAGTAATGTACCTATCAATGGTTTGCCCCAGGATGGGGGGACCGGGCAACCCACGGGAATTAGACTTCATAAAGCGCAAGTGGGTGGGAATTTTGACATCCACAACGGTACCCAGGGTGGGAAATTTGGCTCGATCGCCATCTTGAAAAGTGGAGAGGACCTGGGAATGAGTGAGTGGTCCTCCATCTTGTAAAATACCCAGAAGTCATTTGACCGAGTTTTCCTCGTCCAAGGATGGCTTGAACGAAAGGTAAGGAATTTTTTAAGCAAAAATGTTTTTTATGCCCATCAGTGCTCTGTCTTTAAAGTTCTAATAACATAAGGTATTCTTCCTTCGGCTCTGAGAAGAAGTATTCACACAAGAGCTCATTTAGATCAAAATTTACTTTCAGCTTACCGGTCTTCAGAGGATGCCACCCTGCCTCAAGTTTTCAATACTCTTTGTGTTTATAGATTTGCTAGTATACTCCAAATGTTAAATGAAATGAAATTCTGGTCAATTGTGGACCTCAGTTAGAAACATCAGTTGGATGAAAGCGGAATACCACCTATTCCAGGCGTGGCATAGAAGATGAATCCAGAAACATGTGCCAAATCTCTCCAAACAATGACAAGAAGTGCTTTATTAAAATAATCTTATTTTGTGATACTTTCTATGTCAGTTTTTTAATAATTCTACCCTAAAAAAAATTGTCTACAAGAAATAGAATTTGCATTGTTTTGAAAGAATCTTGTTTATGGGCTGCCAAATTTCCAAATGAGTTTTGGAAAATATTTTCTCATTAAAATATAATTATGTGATATCTTGCTCTCTGGCCTCAATACATGTCTGGTATAAAATGCACACTTCCACACTTTCATGAATTTAGTAAAATAGAAGAAGGCTTATAAGGCATCTGCTAATGAAAAAGAATATATTACATATACCAGTAGATGAAATAGTACCATTATAGTAGTAGTGTTTATTCTTTTATATTTATAGTTTTGTTCATGAAGTCAATCAACACCTGTCATAGGCAACGGCAAGATATAGGGATTGGCCCCAAAGTAAAGGTCAGTAATTCTTGTGAGTGTATTTTGTTCAATGGTAGTCTGGTTCAGTAATTTTATAGTTAATAAAGGAAATAATGCCCATGCCTGTCTGAAGCAAGCAAGCATTCCATTGTTATAAATTCAGCACTTTCATTAAATATAGTTTATTTTACTGAATCATGATTAATATTCCTATATGACTGTACCGGACCTGTATGTATATTGGTATTCATATTGAATTCCTAAAGTGAAATATAAGTACAACAGATTTTAACATAGAAAATCGCCTTTAAGTGGCGTCCTACTCCATGTTTCAGGATTAATAAACCAATAGTATTTTGTACATTTAGTATTTATTTTGATACATTAAATTCTTGCATGGAGAAGCAAAGGGGAAAAACAAAAAATACCATAAACTATCCATTTGTCGATACTGAAGGGTATTTTGTTCTGTTGCTCTTATGCTGGGACTCTATTTGTACTGTAATGACAAAAATATTTTCTCGTCAAAATTGGGTAAAATGTTAAAATGAAGTGACTGATTGTCTTTTAATAGATAGTTCATTTTGTTTGTCTCAAAGGTGACTGGATAGAGTACAAAAAATAGTCAACAGGTGATCAGTGCAGCCATGATTTATGGAAAGGTCTCATCAGAGAAGGTGTTCACACCCTACCACATTTCAGTAAATGAGGCTGCAGGTAAACTGGCTCTTGATAATCCCTCCCTGCTTGACCAAAGGGGCATCCTGTATGAAAGAGATAAAGAGGCAGTAAGGGCTGATAGTTGCTCTGTGTTTAAGAAAGGAAAATCCCAATCAAAATCAGTTGAAGAAGTAGAGCCAGTAACGTCCAAAAAACAATATACCTGGGACACATGCAGAAAGGAACACACTGTCCAACTTCTTGAAGACATTGAAGGAAAGAAGCAGCAATTGAAGTACAAACAGCTTCGTCAAAGTAAAGCACAGGCATCTAGAGACTTGGGGATGTGTGATAGGCTACAGAACGAAATGGCCACATTAAGGAACCAAGTTTTTGAGGCCCAGACAGAGCTGAACTTGTTTCAAAGAAAAGAAAAGAAGTTCAAGTGGTACAAAAAAAGGGGAAACCAAAGTACTGGTGTCACAGTTTCGAATAAGGCCTCTGTTGATATTTACAGGAAAGGAACCAACAATAAAATTATGAATCCCAATCAGACCCCTGTGGTTCTAGGGCAAGAAAACTGTACCACTACCCAGCCCGGCAGTCCTTCCATGGTTCCTGTGGCTTTACGAAATTGATGATGAATATAATGAACTTTCAGTTTCTTCTGTGTTTCAAAGCTGTGCTCCAATTTCCCCATCACTCAAATTCCTGCAAGATTAAGACAAAGATATTAGACTAGCCAGGGCATGACAATTCATATATGCCAAGGTCTGACCCCTCAACAGAGAGGGTCATCAGAGAGAACTACTGGAGCTATATGTTGCTTTAAGTAGGGTAAAGAAAATCCAATATATCGTTTTTCAACCAGTGGCACTAGAGAGGTTGCAGGACATCAAAAAGTATCCTGATTTGTTAGCCAGTGAAGTAGCATCTGAAGTAGCATCTTAAATAGCTTAGCAAAACATATTTTGTATTTGTAGGTACTACTTACAGCAACAACTCATAATGCAGAAAACTGACGTTAGATAATTTTAGGAAAGTTATAAATTGATATTATTCTTTCATTAAAAAAAATGAAAAAACAACCTGGTCAATGATTTGCGCTAACAAAGTCCTTCCACATTGTTTACAGATCTAGTGTAAGTCAGTGATGTCAAAGGACAATATAAAGCTGTAGCTGTAGTTTCATAAATGGTTACCGTGTATATTACTTATCTCTGGCCGCGAAGAATCCGTAATTCGTTGGAAGCTTGAGTACTATATTAACAAATTGGCAGCTGATTGTCTAATTGGGCAATTAAATTACAAACATGAAAACTTTGCTTCAAACTTGGAAACTGTGTTTGCCCAAAAATTTAGAAGTTTGTTTTCGAATCCCCTGTGTGTTCAGTTTCGCGAACTAAAAAGATGAGTTGAGAAGCTGGTTACAAATCTGGATGGACGATCAGCTTGACAGCGAAACATTCGAACGTATCTACAACATACTAATACACACACCACAAATAATTCTCCAACAGCAACAGAAAGGGTTAGTATGGCTGTTGAATTTTTTAGTCCGTGCGCAGGACTTTTCGAGTTTTGGTGCCATAATGTTCTACCAAGATAATGAAATTAAAGTCGCTAGCTTTTTCATTTTTAAAAGAATACAGTACAGGCTTTAAAGCTTCAAGAAGAAAAATTAAAAGAGCAAATCAAAAGAGAAAAGAGTCATTTTGAGGAATATGAAATGAACTTTAATTCAATAAAGATACATGTACCAGAACGGATTGCGATTGGATGCGTTGGTACTCTTTGCGGTCATGACCACAATCGAGTACACAGGAACCACGCATTGAATCCATGCACTCTGAAAAAGCGTACAGATTACACTTATTGCGGTATCAAGGACGAACATCCTGAATATTTTGCTAAACTTTTCATCACTAAAAATGGACAAAAAGAAAAAACTCAACGCAATTACCGAGATCACAAATCAGGTGAAAACCATGGGACAATTCTCCAGCATCAGCGAACATCAGTTCACAAAATGTTTGATGGCGAGGATGATGGAAATTGATGTGAGTTATAAACTGAACAAAGCAAAACTGATGAAGGATGTCCGTTTGCTGCGAAACTGTTTTGATGAAAAAATACCCTCGAAAACAACTAACGATCCAGAACAACTCAAAATTTTACTTTCAAAGATAAAAAAATTTTAAAAAATCAATTCGACTCACATCGAAATTGAAGGGAAGCCTGCAATCAAGCCCTCTGAAAATTTTCCCAGTAAAAAAAGCTCCGTGTACTTCCAATTATGGAGAGTTTACTTGCCACTATAAAAGTGAAAATCCCAACGCCAAAAAGAAAACAACAAAACAACAAGTTAAGTGGCAGTGAAACTGAAAGCACGGGTTTTTCCTGACTCTGTTTAGATTAAGACAAGAAATTGCAAGTTCACATCTTGCATTTCTTTTTAAGATATCTACTACAAATGTTTCACGTGTGTTTACAACTTGGATCAATCTCTTTTACTTGAATTTGGGTTTCTTCCTATTTGGCAGAGCAAAGAATTTATCAGTGAAACTGTACCAAAATAATTTATTGAAAAATACCTATCTACAAAGTGTATTTTAGAGTGTATTGAAATTAAGATCCAGAAACCATGATCCCTTAGTGCTCGGAGTGAATTCTTTTCTTCTTATAAAACCACCACCACTGCATCGGTTTACTGGGTACTGTTCCTTCTGGATGCCCAACATTTACTTCACAACTATACACAGGTAGTATATCAGACAAGAACATTTTAAAAAAGAGTGGAATTTGAATTTATTAGAAGCAGGTAACCATTGCATGGCTGACAAAGCATTCAACAATCATGATCTTTTGAGTTCCTTGGGAGTTAGTTAAAACATTCTTCCATTTCTTGATGACATAGGCCAATTTGAGCAAGATTCTGTTGAAAAAACACAATAGATGGGGTTCGGATTCACGTGGAAAAAGCTATCAGCCGCATTAAAATGTACAAGATAATCAATAATCCCGTACCTTAATCCCTCGCTGGTGTTCTTAACCAGATATGGACTGTTTGTTGTTTGCTATTGATGTTTCTATCCCCAATAACAAATCTTGAGAATAATGATTATGAAGATAATGAAAAATAATCATTTTTGGTGATAAGGGGATCATTCTTAAATTGTACTTTTGCATGTACAGTTGGAATTATTTGCATGATTGCATTAAATTGGACAAAATGTTTACTTTGTATTATACACACCAGTTCAATAATGATCACTCTTCCCAACAGAACTTAAAATAATAAAAATTGAACACTGCTATTTCACCATGAACATTCTTTTCAATATATAAATAAAGTATACTGTTCACAATACTGATTTCTGAAAGATTTACACATTTAAGTATTTGAACATTAGTCTATACCCAGTGTATCAGGGACTACATACTGGCTTATTCTAATATCAATTATACAATAAGTAGAGATGTTTAGCAAAAACAACGAATAACAAATATGACAGTAAACGTTTGTATTTGTAATCTGCACAAGTGTGCCAGGGCATTTGAGAAAAAAAACTCAGAAATTTTATTTACTAAATCATGCATACAGCTCTATTAAAGAGCACTTTTTCAACAAAGATTAATGGCACCATCTGGTATGTGCACACATAATTTGCACCATTGAAGCCTGCTATCCCCAAAAGACCTTGAATCCGGTAGTAAAATGTATGTTTACCATTTCTATCAGTGAAAAGGCAAAAGTCGTGTTTTTCCTTTATATATTCATCAACAGACTTCCCAAGCATTGAATGGGTGCATTTAATCTCCAATATCCCAGTGGCAGGAGTTTCCCTTGGGTCATATATTATTCCATCAGGTGATCCTAACATCCAGTAAAGATTGGGATGAACCATCAAGCCGCATTTAAACACCTTCACTTTTGGGACCAGCTACAACTTTAAAGTCTTTAACAACATCTGCCTCTTTTTATACCAGTCAAGAGTGCCAGCAGCAAATGAGAAACTTTCCCTTGCTGCAGCAGGGCTTGGGTTGAAGAAAATAAAGCTGGATACGGGGGACAGTGAGAAAGATGTATATAATAAAATCACATCTGATAAAAAAAGATGAAGATGGGTTGAAATTGCTATATTGTGGCTTAAACAGTAAAGAGTTGAGCCCTTTAACATGCTGCTGGGCAGCCAAGGATTTAAAAGCATCTAATGGCAGTCAGTCAAAGTTTTATTTACGACCAATTCAAAAATGTCTATCTACAGATAGCCTCATGCCAACCAAGAATTCAGAAGTTAAGGAAAAGTGCCCGACATGTGGCAAAAGTTTCCTAATGAGTGAGCTGCGGATGCATATTCTATTTTGCAACTTTTCCTCCGATGAGAAGGGCACTGAAACTATAGAATTAACGTCTTCAGTTGAAGTGACTCGTTTACAGTTAAACATGAATCTCCTGAACTAACCTCTGAAACACGTTCTGATGCTATTAACTTCAACATGACAGTAAATGTGGTTCATGGCCACCAACCAGACCTAACTCAACCTTCTACTAGTGCTGGGTCAAGTAACATAATATTTATTGATGACGAAGATGTACCTAAGCCAGAGCTACAAGAGATTGATACAATTGTAAAAAAAGTGGTAGAGTACTGTAAAAACAAATGAAATCAATAATCCAGTTGAGGTACTGAGATGCTTGCAGAAAGAGGTTGTTATTGGTAGGCCTTTAGAAATAGAAAATCATGGCGACTGTGTTGATGGGGAAACAAGTCTCACCATGGTTGATCGAGGAAACCTGCTCGAAAAAGCGTTTGATGAGATAAAGGAGTTTACAGACCTTCGTCTAATCCTGGAAGTACAGTTTTATGAAGAGGTGATGCAGACAATGAAAAGTTCATGTTTGTTTTTTATAAATTTCCTTGAATTACAGTGACAGTTAATTTTGCATCCATTGTTTTATTAATATTTCTGTGGTGTGGTAAATGTATTAATCTATCTCTATTGCAAATGCTACTTTCTACTTTAGAAAGCAAAAGATTTTGGTGGACTAAGAAAGGAGTTCTTTTCCCTAGCGCTTGCTGCCATCAAAGAGAAGTATTTCGATCGTGGACTTCGTCAGCACTTGGCAGATGACTATGTTATGGTTGGCATAGTGTTAGGCAAATCACACCTTGCTACACTGAAACCTTGATGAACCAGGCCATAACTAGGTTGCTCCTAGTGACACAGATTGAGAGTGTAGGTCAAAAGAAATAGGTTATTGCTGTTAATGGTATAATGAAGATGATTAAAAAGTATGTGTAATCCTGCAGAGACAAAAAAAAAATGTTTTCTATTTATGATTATGCAAGAAATTGAGTGCTTTTGTCACAGCATTCCCAGCAGTAGTTTTCAGGAAAATTATCCATCATGGTTAAGTGGTATCATAAGTTTCTCTTTTATCACTTTATTGCATGTATGAGCTGCACCAGGCAAAAAGGATCCTTGTAAGGATGTTGTATCAGAAACATGAAAAGGTCATCAGATGTTTGGATTCCAAGAAAAATTGAGTCCAGTTCAGTTTCATTCATTCATTCTGATGAAGGCCACAACAAGTGCGGCCGAAACGTAAAGTTTTATCAAATTTTTATGCGTGTAAAGCTTTTAATAATTTTTAGATTTTTATTGAGATATGACACGTAAAAGCCTCAAAGATACAGTTCAGTTTCAGTTTATTATTTTTTTCACTTCGAAATTAATAATTTTATACATAAATTGACAGCAATAAGACAGAATAGTTGAAAT